>PVJA010015875.1:0-44538 GCA_004027025.1 Myocastor coypus | reverse complement strand
GTGTCTTCTGTATTTGGTTTGGGTGGGCACGGGTCCTGAGATTGCCTCCTACTCCTTGTTGTTATCATTTTGTATGGAAGCGACCTCTTCACTTTGGTGATGTTATGCTGTGTCTATGGGCGTTTGATCTGGAGACTCCAAGGTGGTTCTTCTACAGAGGTTCCTGACTCTTGTGTTGGGGCTCTGGCTGCTAGCTTTTGTGAATCCTGGGGGATGTGGTCTGTAGGTGGAGGTGGAGCTTTGGGATTGAGTAGTCCTGGTAGGCTCGTGAACCGGAACGGTTGCCAAACGGGCTATTTGATGGGTTCAGTGCTGGAGCTTGGGCTGGAGGGGTTCAAAATAATAAATAAATAAATAAAAAACAAGGGTGGGGGCGGGGCGGGGAAAGGGAAGGCAGACCAAGGATCCTGACCCAGCTGGCGCGCGGGCTCAGCTCCCAGAGGTGGGGTTTGGGCTGGGCTGGAACAGGAAGTTAGTCGCGGGAACGCAGAGGCGGGGCAGAGGGGCGCAGGGGCTTACCCGCAGCGGGTGCGCAGGCTCAGCTCCCAGCGGTGGGCTATGAATCTTTAATTAATAAAAGACACCAATACTTTTCAAATACAAAACTTTTCCAGAGGTATGTATCCATCAATGTCAAATGGGTGTTGGAAGCTCACATTGATAGGAAAAATAAAGCCAAATTTAAATGCTGTTTATTTTTCACTGAATTTGATAACTACTTGAAAAGATAAATGGTTAAATCTAAATAAAGCTTAAATTTATGGGTAGGGGGAGAAGTTTGATTCAATTTGAACTGACTTAAGAAAAATTTAGGAACTGTTAAATTTTTTGACAAAATAATTTTTCTTTAAGAAGTTTATCTTAAAATACACCATATGTACCAACTCCATACATGGAATGAAAATATTATATACATGCACCAACGAAAGGAAGAAGATGAAGAAAGGAGGGTGAGTGACAGATCCCAGCAAGCTATAGGCCAGCCTGAACTACACAGCCTCGCTTTTCTCCAAAACTAAGGTTTTTAAAAATAATAGCTTATCATGACAGAGATATACATTTATGTTTAAGAAGCAAGACAGTAACCTGAGAAGAAGCTCAATTATGTGACAACTCATGAGAGAGACAGCATGATTCCTGTTGTAGAGGACATAAATAAGCATGTGATTTATGCCATAACTAAATTATGGAAAAATGTTTTCAGATTTGCCTCCTTGATAATGTCAAAAGCATTTCATTTACCTAATAACTAGTAATTACAGAAGATCAAACATAAAATATCTTCCTTGTAGATCTGATAGCCTTATTTTTATCAGTACGTATTTGTGATACACAATAAACATATGTATCATGGAAAATTGATACCTGTCCGAATGGCATTACATGAAAAAAGAAAATGTCAGGTAATTTGTAGTGAAAAGAGACATAGAGTCTATAAACACAAGAGAGAATAATTACATATCACTTCTTTCAAGTAAAGCATAAAAATGATGAGACTCTTGAGCAAATTCGTTATTGAACATGAGAGAAGCTGAAAGCCCATTTAGAGCCTCCCTGTGAAGCATTTTATTCTATGATGCTCAATGCTTTGGGTGTACTAACATTTGTTTTTATTTTTCCAAAATGTTAGAGATTCAAGTTATTATAGTCATTAATAGGACTAAAACATGATGCATAAAAAGTTTAAAGTCTACCTGGAAGTTTGAAACATTTCTGAAAATTAAAGGTGGTGTGACAATTTATAGAACTGATCAAAACAAGAGAATTTGAATAGACAACAAAGAGAATTGCGTTAACAGAACTTTAGATAACCTAATGCAGCAGTAAGAGAACTTTCCACCTGCTTTCTTAAATCCAGTTACAACAGACAAATGGTGACCAGTGTGCAAAGGGTCCAATGATGCTACCTGCACCCAGAGTGCGATGAGCCTGCCACCCTCTCTGGGCGTGGTCGCGCATGTCTACAATCCCAGCTCTGAGAAGGCTTAAAAAGGAGCATCATTATGAGTCCCAGGTGTGTACTGAGAACCTATACAAAATACATAAATTATAGATTTCTTTCAGTGAGCGGTGCTGAACGGTCCATTTTTCTTTGGGTCTACGAAACTTGCAGAATGAAAGAGATAAAGAGGAACAGGAGCCATGGAGCTGGCAAAGACACCCTTACGGGGACCTGGAGATGACAGTGGCGGTGGTAGTGATGAAGCAGGGACGGCTTGGCCCCAGACCCGCAACTGCCGCCCATCCTGCCCATCGTCAGTCAGACTTCCCCGGCGGTAGCCCGTCGCGGCTAGCTCAAGAGCCCGTGTGTCCGGGCCATCACAGCAGCAGAGCCTGAGGTAGCCGGTTCCCGGCCAATAAGAAAAGCAACTCCTCAGGGAGAAGAAGCAAATCTCATGGGAGTAAGAGAAGCCAGAGTCGGCACCCCTCAACAGTCAAAGCGAAAGAGGAACGTGGGAATCACCCTGAGAGGACGCGAGGGTCGGCAGCACCATGAACCATCCCTTCAAGAACACCGAAGGGCTGACCAAGACAGACACTGGGGCATTCCCACCAAGGGAGAAGCTCTGGTGAGAGGCCTGGGAGCAGCCTCCTCTGGAACTGGAGCCAGACAGCCAAAACCTGCAGGGCTAGGAAGAAGAGCCAGAGTTCTCCAAGGCCAGGCGGCGGGCGGGTACACGGTGGGAAGAGCGAAGGCAGCAGAAATGCGAGAGGTGCCCAGGAGCTGGGGCCTCGTCCTGGTGGCAAGGATACAGAAGGAGAGGTGCCTGTTAAAGAAAGAACAAGCTTTGAACTCGCTGGGGCTCTTCTTGAGGACACTAACACCTTTGCAGGTGTAGCCATTAAATACAGTGAGCCCCGGAAGGTATGTATCCCCCAAAAAGGTGGCATCTCTACCACCTCAAAAATGATGGGGCGGGCTGACCAAATAGCTCAGCAGATTAAAGCGCCTGCAAGCAGGTAAAAGGGGCTCTTGGGAGGCTGTAAACGGGTGGAGCACTGCGAGTCACATCTAGCACTGAGACCCTGAACACTCTGTCCCTGTAGATCCTTCCTTAAATATAAATAAATAAATAGATAAAAATAAATATAAATAAATAAACAAATAAATAAATAAAATGATGAAGTCCTCCCTGTTGTGTATCAGCCATCAATAAAGTGCTTTCCATTTGGGTAGGTACCGCCACGTTGTAGACATTCCCATTGTTCATTCGACCTGTTCAAAACAGCGCGCAGTCTTCCAGTGTTAGGTTGTGGAATACACTTGCACTGATGGTACTGTTGGCCAAAGTACGAAGCCCTACATCTTTGACTTGAGCTTGGCCAATGGAACTCTCTTGGACGAAAAGCACATTGAACCACAAAGATACTATGAACTGAAGGAAAAGGATGTACTTAAATTTGGGATCATCAGTAAAGAATATGTCCTACTACATGAGTCATCAGATACCTCAGCACTAGACAGGAAGGAAGACCAGGATGACTAAGAGGAGGAAGTAGTTTCTGATAGCGAATGACTCAGAAACCCTTTCCTCCTTGGAACACTGGTTTGGACTGCTCTCTGGAATGCCTCTTACTGCCTTAAGCCTTTCTTCTGCTATCATCCAGCTTGCCTGACAGTTGAAGAACACAGACTTATGTTTCACTGAACTTCTGTGGCACATCAGCCACACACCCATGGGTATTTGTTTACAGGTCTGCTATTAAAAGATACAACCCTTTCATAAAGGACAGTTGTGGTTTGTTCTCTTTATACAATTACTTCATTTATATAGTTACTAAATTTTGTGAAGCAAGAGTTTTTATTTTGGGGGTCAAATACCTGAGCAAAGAATTTTTCTATGCTTTGGTGGTCACCAGAACAGCCTCCAGCATATGTTGAAGCTTCAACATGATTGAGCTTTTGAGTCATACAAGCTGATATTGTGCTTAGTTTTTGTTTTATGTTTTGAGGTGCGGGGGGATTACCACATGACCTCATTGCTGGTTGTTAAATAGATGCTTTTACAGCACCTGCTGATGTGCATGACTACAGGAAGATCATGGCTTACAACTGGTGCTGACTATTACGAGATGCTGAACTAGGTTGTAGGTGTAATTCCTATGAGAAAATTTCTGAGTTCTCCATGGAACATGCACATAACAATTTTCATCATGTTGTCTTTAGTTTTACATTTTTATTCAAATGCTTATCTTTTTGTTTTATTTGAGAAATACACTATCATTTATCCAACAGGGTCCTTGCTTTATTCTGATATAGAGATAAAGATAGAGATAGAGATAGAGATAGAGATAGAGATAGAGATAGAGATAGAGATAGAGATAGAGATAGAGATACAGATACAGATACAGATACAGATACAGATAGAGCTTACCTATGTCATCTTTTTTTTCTAATTTTTATTGATTTATTTTCTGTATTTAGGAGAAGGCCTACAGGGTCCACAAGGTCTCACTCCATAGATCAGACTCATAGCAATTCTGTTTTCAACCTCCCAAGTGATGGGATTATAGACACATACCACCACACCCAGTTTCAAATGCAATCTCAGCTCACCACGTGCACAGGGCCAGCATGGCATGCCAGGCATCAAACCATGGCCGCTCCTATTTCATCTTTAAAAAATTATTCCGAGAGATATTTACCTCCCAAAGGCAGAAAGCAAGGGAGGGTACTGCCCCATTTCTTAGTTTTTCACTGTAGGACAGTTTGTAAGTAGAAAAACATTAAGGGCTTAATATATGTACATATATATAATATTATATATATACTAATATATATATACATATATACTAATATATATATATATATACTGTATATGTATGTCAGCGGCATACTGAGTTTCATATAACGTTTTCTGGTAAAAATATAATGCCACATGGGCCTCCCTGCCTTTGCAGAGCAGGTTTTTATTCGTATGTATTTTTGGTAAAAATATTTTGTAAATATAAAATAATAATAATAACAATAATAGTAATAATAATAGTAATACATGAGATACTTCACACAGAACATGTGTAGAAAGAAGTTCGAAATCTGATGCACAGTAAAATAACACAAAAATACGAAATGACAGTGACTATCAATATTTTGGTTTCACTAATATCAAGTTGGCTTTTTTGCGCAAGTTGCTACGGAAAGCAACTGTTGTTAAGAGCGAAGTACAAGGGCAGAAGCATGAAAGGGCGAAAGTCAGTTAATTATGCCTCAAAGTCCAAATGAATGCTCTGGATAACAAATTCAACCTCCCTGTTTATATCTTGGGAAGCACACAGGCTGTGGCTAAGAATCATGCCATCAAGAATAAAGAGGTGTGAGGTCTCAAAACCTTCAGCTACTAACTTCAGTTTGTCCTTTGCTGTGATCTCCGTACAGAAAAGAAGTCCTGAGAGCTACAGGCTTCATGCAATGGGAAGTGAGCAGTTCCTGAGCCCATAATAACCATCAGGAAAACAGGCAGCAGACAGAGGATGGAGCTGGGAAGTTGTCCCTGTGGGTGGAGCTGGTAACATAAAGAGGGCGCTGTGGGGCAGGCAGTTAGCACACCCTCTGCCCCATCGCTCTCACTTCTGAGATCTACTCAGAGTGGACAGTGAGCCTCCTTTAGTGATCTATAAGATGGTGGCCAGTTATTCTTTGGCAGATGGATAGGTCTTTCTCGTGATGTGAGATTATCTTTTACAAGAGGTATTTGTAGTGGAGATTTTTCAATGACTGAAGTAGTACAGAGATACAGCACGTGTGAAAAATGCAATTTTCATCTCAGCCATGCTCTCAAGCTATGATAAAAGAATAAAATTATCAAGCTTATTCTCTTAGATGTGCTAAGTGACTATGTCCTGTGTTTCTGACTCAGTAGTTATTTTGGCAAATTGCAAAACTCTCTAGTTATGTTGGCAACAGTATCTAGTCTCAGGACATTTGCAACCACAATTCTGAAAAACTATCGGTTTAGAAGTAATGAAGTATTGAGATATCTCACATCAATTTCTAAGCCTGAGGATATAAATGATATTTATCCTCTTCTTAGTCTACTACCCATGCAAGCTCTTTATCAATTTTAGCAGATAAATTTTTCTAGTGAAGTAACATAGAATTTTACTTCTAAATGGTTGTATTCAATTACTCTGTATTTTTAGCTTGTTTCTTCTTAGGCAGTACTTGAAACATTAATCCACATATACACAATCTATATACTAATGAAGCACTTGCTTACTTGCTTAGGTAAGCTCAGGGGCCAGGGTTCGATCCCTGGCACTCTATGCCATGCTGCCCGCACCCTTGGGCATGCTGAGCCAGAGATTGAGTCCAAGCATGTTCACCTGTAATCCCAACACTAGGGAGGCAGAAATCACTAAGAGTCTGAGCTGTATAGTAAGACCCTGCACACACACACACACACACACACACACACACACACACACAAATAGAATAAATAAATAAAACATATATTAATGAGCCAAAATTGGCTTATATTTTGATTGATTGATTTTCAAGGATTACTGTTATTATGCAATTTGACTATTGTAAATTTACATTCAGAAAACATTATGGCTTCTATTGAGAATGAACTCTCCTCAGGTCAGCATCTCAAGAATATGGTCTTAAAACTCACAGAGCTTAGAGTGTCAAAGACAAAATCTCAACGTATTTCTAAAATACTACTTTCAACTTCAGTGTCATGCCAAAGTGGAGTGATCTAACAAAGCCTGTAGAAACTATTCAATGTTTTAGCTGGCTGATAGATTCGAAATGACATGGTATATGTTATAATCAGATGAGTTCATAGTCTTCCAGACTTCTACCTATATTTTCCTGTAGAAGATTTGGTGTTTCTATTTTAATGTTCAAATATTAGATCCATTTTAACTATAATTACTAGCATGGTTACAGACATGCATTGGAATTTAGCCTTCAGTGTGTGGAAAGCAGTTTTTCAGCACCATTCATTAAAGAGGCAATCTTTTTTGCAGTGAACATGTTTGGCCCCCTTATTAAAGATGAGGTGATGATTGTGTTTATAGTTGTGTTTCCAAGTGCTAATCTGTTGCATTGATACTCAAGTCTTTTTCTATGCTGATTTTTATCACAGTAGCTTTATAGTATATTTTCAGGTCATGAATTGTGATATCTCCTGTCTTTCTTTTTTTCTTGCCCATAATTGCTTTTGATAATCTGGGTTTCTTCTGGCTCCAAATGAGTTTGAGGAACTTTTTTTCTGGCTCCATAAGGTACACTAATAGTATTTAAATTGAAATTTAATTGAATCTGTATGGCAATTTTAGAAATATGGGCCATTTTCACAATTTTGGTTCTTCTTGTCCAGGAGCATAGAGTATCTTTCCATTTACTCAAATTTCCTTGATCCATTTTCTCAGATATATCATAATTTCACTGTATAGTAAATCTTTTACTTCCTTTGTGAGATTTATTCCTAAGAATTTTGGTTTTTTGGATGTTATTGCAAAATGCGTGGTTTTCTTAATTTTTCTCTCAGTGCATTCATTGTTGGTGTACAGAAATACTACGTGATTTTTGGGTGTTGAACTTATATACTGCCACTTACTGAATTTGGTGATTAAATTTGCAGGGCTCAGATGGAGCTTTTGTCATACTCTATGTAGACTCCCATGTCATCTACAAGTAATGATACTTTCATTTCTTCTTTTCAAGTCCTTATTCCTTTTATTTCTCTTTCTTCTAACTTCTCTGGAAAATGTTTTTACAACTATATTGAATAGTACTGGAGACACTGAACATCCTTGTCTTGTTCCTGATTTTAAAGTGAAGGCTTTCAGTTTTTCTCTATTTAGTATGATGCTGACTGTTGGTTTCTCATAGAATGCCTTTACCAGGCTGAGATATAGAACATCTATTCTGATTCTCTGTAGGGTTTTAATCATGAATGAGTGTTGGATTTTGTTAAAAGCTTTACTGCATCTATTGAGAGGATCATATGTTTCTTGTTCTTGGCTCTCTTGGTATGATGTATTGAATGTATGGATTTGCAGATGTTGAAACAACCCTGCATGTCTGAGATGAATCCCATTTGGTCATGATTTATAATCTTCTTGACAATGTACTGCATTCTGTTTGCTAATATTTTATTGAGGATTTTTGCATCTTTTTTCATTAGAGATTGGCCTGTAGTTCTCTTTTTTAATTTGGATCTTTCTCTGATTTTGCAATGAGAGAAATACATGTATCCAGGAAGTGGGGAGTTAGGGAGTTAGGGAAAATTGTTCCCTTTCCGATTTCATTGAAGAGGTTGAGAAAAGTCAGCAATAAATCTTCTCTAAATTTCTTGATTTCAGCTATGAACCCACCAGGATCTGGGCTTTTCTTTGTTAGTAGGATTTCAATTTTGTTTCCCATTGTTGGGTTATTCAGAGTTTGTATATCATCTTGACTCAGCTTGGGCGTTTCATATGTATCCATGTAACAGCACATTTCATCTGTGTTTTCCATCCTGTGAGAGTAAAGAGTTCGGAAGCAAGTACTGATGATCTTCTAAATTTCTCTACAATTACTACATTTTTATAGCAATTTTTCCCTTTTCATTTCTTATTTCATGAATTTCGATTTTTTTTTCCTTTTATTGATTAGGTTAGCTAGGGGTTTACCAGCCTTATTTATTTCTTTAACAAAACAACTCTTTAATTCATTTATTTTTTTATTTCTTTCTTCATCAATATTGCATCAATTTCTGTTCTAATCTTCATGATTTACTGACTTCTTTGGTCTTTGAGGTTCACTTGCTCTCTTTTTCTAGTAGCTTGAGGTACAGTATGAGATCACTTATTTCAGTTTGTTCTATTTGTGTCACACACAAACTAACCACTCTAAATTTTCCTCTGTATTCATCTTTCATTATATTCCAGTGACTATTGGCTTTTGAATGAATGATTGTTTTCTTAAGCCATTAGGTTGGGTGTATATGTGTCCACATGGTTGTAGGTGTGGGTGTATGTTTTTTTATGCAGCATTATATGGAAAACATACAAAATTTAAATAATTTTATGACAATTATTTACACTTATCATTGCCAGAATTTTCATACTGCATTAGAAATTCCTCTGAGGTCCACAGCTTTTCCTGATGATCAGATTTACATTTTGCATTTACCTCTTCAGATAAATATCATCAAAGACAAAACTTCTAGGTTTCCCCCATGCTTCTACTGTTACACGTCCTTTCTTCCCATTTAATAGATCACAAGTCTCATTTGACATATACTAATATTTTGACTTAGTTTTTTATTTAGAACTAATGAAATCAAAAGGTAAAAAATCAAGAGAAAAAGCATCATTCATATTTATTCACCATATTTAAGGCTATATTTGATTTCCACAAATTGTATTTCTCTTCTCTTTCAGCAAAAGTTAGGCGATAAATTCCGCAAGTCATAGCACGTGAAGAACTGAAGTTAAAACTTAGATTTGCCCATACTTCCTTCTCTGTTTGCCACATATTTCTACTAAATCTTGATTGTTTTTAAAGTGATAATATCCCTGGGCTATAGAATCTCAAATATTTGTAGTTTTTCAAGTCTAAAAATCAAAGCATGGGTCTAGTTTTCATGACAATCTGACTTTGAGCTGTCAAATATATAAAACTCTTCAAATTTGCGCATGAAAGATTCTGGCATGCAGAGTGATTTGAATTGATATTTGACTGACCTAAACCTCATATTGTCTTTCTTTAGGGTTGTAGGTCAATCAGTATTTAGGCAATTAAAATTGTTTTATTTCCCTACTATATTTCAGGTCCCAAAGCAATGAATCAGTCATTGTTTCCATTTGTTCTTTTTCCTCATTGCATTCTCTACAAATGAAAATGTAAGTTGTTGTGATATTTCAGTTCAGGATATATCACTACCATATTTCCTCCTAGCAGTGGGGTACTAGTTTCCTTCTGATTTATTTCACTATTTTTTCATGGTGAGCACCGTTTTTACTATCTTGTTATGGATTGTATTTAAACAATGAGTAAAGGCTTCGGAAGCATCATTAATCTGAAAGGCTATTGCAGAAAGGCTAAGTGCATTGGGGAAATGAGGCAGGAAAGAAAGAACCAGGATTGGCTTTGCAGCACCCAGTCTCACAGGACACAACACCTAGATCAGTGTACTTGTATCACCTTTTGGAAATTCATAATTTCATTAACTTTCAAGTGGAAGAAGTTGAGGGACAAGCAAACTACATTATAAATGCACATGGTGGAATCATGAAGTATGTCCATGTGCACAGCTGATCTGTGTGCTATGTATGTCTGATGCTCACTACTGTCTGGTCACATGGAACATTTGTCACATGAGATGAGTACTTAATGTCAACACAGAGCACTCAAAAAGACAGTCTGTCTCCTGAGGCTCCAAAATTAAAAACAAGCAAACAAATAAATAAAAAAGGCTAATGGAGAAGTCAAGAACTGTGAATTCAATTTGACTAAAGCATTAAAAGGGGGGGGGGCGGCATTTCAATAAGAGAAAAGAAAAGACAAAGGGAAGAGAGAAAGAAATAATGGAAGCTTTAAAAACTTTCACAATCATGCCTTTACAAATAGTCAAAAATATTCAAAATAATTTCCAGTTCTGGTTGGTTTTCTAAGGATCTTTTATGTTTTCGAAAGTGGATAATTAGTCAATAAATTCAATGCAGTTAGGAAAAAACTTCATAATTATAACCTTATTGGATATTTTATGAGGAATAATAAATGAAAATAAAATAATAGATTATTAGAGAAAGAAATTTAAAAATTGAGAAAGAAATTTTATATTTTAAGAATTGATACAATTACCAATAAAGACAAAGGTACTAGAAATAATATAAACTTTAAAATAAGTCCAACTTTATGTTATATGACATAAATATGTGATTATAACATAAAACCGTAACCAAGCATGAGGTACAAGTAATAATTATTGGAATTATTTATCCAAGAGAGAAAATGTTGGTTATCTTAAATATATGTCTAAAGTACTTTTAAGTAATGTATGAAGAATATAAATAATTTCATGTGTGTAATTCAATATCCTTAAGGAAATCTGTAGTTCAAGGAAGAGAAGTAAATAAATTTTTTCTAAAAACTTAATATTTGCAAATAACCATTGCTAACTTTGGGTCATATATTTTCCAAGTGTTAATTGAAAAAGACATTTTGCAAATGTACATATTCTGATTCAAATAGCATGTGAATATGTTATCTTTCATGGAAAAGAATTTCACAGATGTGATCATGTTTTAATACCTGACTCACACTGTTTTGGATTGTTGAGATGCCAACATCTAATTACATCTCTCCCTAAAGATAGAAAGTGCCAAATTTCTGATTGGAGAGATCCAATATGAGGAAAACTGAACATAGGTTACTCTCTTCAAATTTTCAGGAAAAGCCCATAATGTAATGAATGCTGATACAGTTAAAAGTAAGAGTAAAAAACAAAAACCCTTATTTTATAAACAATAAGAAAATACAGACATCAGTTAAATAACTGATATTCTGCCACCAAGCCAGAAGATAGGAATTAAACTCTCCTCTAGAGCTTGTGTAGAGAATATGACCCTCCAATCCTGAATTTTAGTTAAAAGGAATCTTGACTGCAAGAATCGCAGACTAATAAGTTCATAAAATTTGATAATATATTATAGTATTCCAAACCAATAGAAAACTGAAATAAAGTCATTTATTTATCTTTTCTCCCAACTCATACATAATATTTTTAGAATTGTTTATAATTTACATTGTATTTTACTTGCTTTATATTGTACCATGGTCATCATTTTGCAAACAATGTAATTTTGTGAGTTAAATGTACAGTTTCTTTAAGCATATTTTCTCAGTTCAAAGCAATATCTCTTACTGATTGGAGTAGCATTTACTATGCAAAATATAAGAGATAAGAGTACTACTACTTTATTAGGTTACTGTGGAGACATATTTGTTCATATATGTAAAGTAAGGGCAAGAAGCATTATTAAGTGTACACTATATTACAAATAAATAGCAGTTCTTAAATTGTATTACTATAATGCTTTCTTCTTTACATAGATATAACTCTAAAATTGCTACATAAACTTTAATTTTAAGTATATTGCAGTAATAAGGGTTAAATAATTCACAACCCAAGATATTTTTTATGCTTTGTTTATATATTTCTTCACCTATTTATCAAACTGAAAAATAAGGTGGTCAGATACAAGCACACATTTAGTTAGATCACAACGTTAGAGTTTACTATAGCAATTATCCTAAGTGTTGCTGGCTCCTATTTTCACTCTTGCCTCCACACTAAGTCCATAGTCTAACTGATGCTTGGATGTGTCAGCAGCATTTATCATCTATCACCTGTCACCTGACAGTCTGGAGACTGTCATCTGGGCTGATGTTGTGATTGCCGCCCTGTCACAGGTGCAGCTGCACTTCTCATGGAAGCAGTGGCCAGAACCTACAAGACAGAAAAGGTCCTGGGTGACTGTTTTGGCCTCAGCCTCCACACCTTGCTAAAAGGTCACAAGCCCAAACCCAAGTCCAAGGATAGGTGACAAATGTAGGGGGGATAAAGGTGAAAAAAAGTTATGGCCATGTTCAGTATCTACTATGAATCTCATTTAATTTTACATTTTCTTAAGGATGTGTAACACTGGATCACTGGCAATTTCAAATTGTACAGAAAAATTTAGATGTGCTTTGTTTAAAGCATATATCTCTGGCTTTATTTTTTCAAAGAAATATTTTTGTATTCTAGTTTATAATAATTAAAATGTATCATTATATAAGCTAATATATAATATTTGGCTAAATTCTTTATAAAATTACAATGAATATTTTTAAATATTTATTGTAGGATGCAAAGTAACAAAGATATACATAGATGATAGATAGCATTAAATTATAAATTTCAAATTGTTATCCTTACAGGTATTTTTATTCCCATATATTTTATTTTATTTTTCTGAACTGTTATATATATATATATATATATATATATATATATATATATATATATATAATGGCTGGCTCAACATGCCCTGGGGGTGGGGCTGGCACAGCATGTGGTACTGAAGATGGAAACATGGTCCCTGTAGTCTCCCAAGCTTGCCTAAGCAGCTACTTTACTCAGCTGAGCTATCTCACTGGCACCCCTATGCATATATATTTCAGAATCTATTGAATTTTATAACTGAACTGCATTCCACTGTTATTGCTTCCATTTTCTCACTGTTCATTTTCAGTGATAAAATGTCTCCACTTAATTTAAAGGTCACAGACCATCATGCCAGTAATGGAACAAAATAGAAATCACAGAGTAACAGGTGGGTGTGAACATGTGTGTATGTATATAAAGCTGCTAGGTCACATGCCAGATCACGAAGAGACCCAGCACTCAGCACAGCAGTCTATTATCCATGTTTGGTGGTGTCTTGCACTTCAGTCATCAAAATACTAACTTTTGCAGAGATTTATAAAAATGAATACTACCTAATTTCACCAACAAAATCAAGTTGTATTCATAGTATATAATGCCAGAATATGGTACCAATTCAGTGATAATTCAGTAACTACTATTAAATCTAGTATTTACTTAATCCATTTGAATTCTTCAAATACATAATTCATTATGTGCAACATATTCCTCTTGCCTTAAAGCGCTTAGAATACAAATAACTTTTATTTTAAAAATCTAGCTTTTTAATGATAAAATATTGTTTGTTTATGTTACTTATATTTGTCTCTCAGTTACTCTTCTCTTGTTTTTGGCACAAATACCTAACACCTAAAATTAAGAAAGGAAAAGTTTCTTTAGTTTACAGTTAGGGGGAGTTTCAGCTGGCTCAGTGTGACATATGGAAGGAAGCAGTCATTCATTGCAGCAAAAAAACAGAAAAGAGCAAAGGGATGGAGTAGCAGCAAGAAGATAAGTCTCTCGCCTTTCCTTGTGTTGCCCTCAGGCTATGTGCCCCAGGGTGGGAGTAGCGCTCACATTCATAATCCCAGCATCATTTACACCCATATTTCCAGCACTGGGTCATGAATTAATCAATTCTAGATTGATCTAGAAACCCACCCTAAGGACATGAGGCTTTGGGAGGACAACTAGACACAAGCCATAATAATTTGCAATAATCTGGTGGATGAAAACCATCGTGTTTTAATGGTCTCAACTATGAACTCAATAATGAGGCAATTCCATACATTTCAAAATGTGACTTTCATCTTTTTGTTCTACAGCATGTGTGTATTCTGAGAATATTTTTGGTATTATGTATTAAAATGGGTGTCAATAAATTTGCTTTTCTGAAGCTCTGTGCTCCTTTTATTTCTGTATTTGGAATAAGAGTCATTATATTCAAAAGTAGTTCTTAGTACGACTTTCACAGTTTTCAGTGTTAAAGACAGGGAGTTCTGTGTAGGAATATGAAAGCAGGGCAAGCCAAATAGCTCAGTGGTTTAAAGAACTTGCAAGCTGGTTCAGAGCCCAGGGGTTCAGTCCCAGGGCCTGCCATGCCAGAAGCAATTGAGACCGCATGTGGTGGCACACACTTGTAACACCTGTTCTTGAGAAGCTGTAAGCAGGCAAAGCACTATGGGTTTGATCTAGTAGTAAGACCCTGAACACCCTGTAAACTCTTCTCTAAAATGCAAAAAAAAAAAAAAAAAAAAAAAAAAAAAAAAAAAAAAAAAAAAAAAAAAAAAAAAAAAAAAAAAAAAAAAAAAAAAAAAAGTGAAACTGCATTGGGCAGCAATAATTAGTGAGGAACCAAAGGTCTAAATAATACTGTCATTATAAGTATGATCCAACATCACATTTCTTTTTGTCTTTTTGAGACAGGGTCTCGCTATGCAGTTGTGGCTGGCCTTGAGCTCACTTTTGTAGCCCAGGCTGGTCTCGAACTCACACCGATCCTCCTGCCTCAGCCTCCCGAGTGCTGGAATTACAGGCGTGAGCCACCACTCCCGGCCCAACATCACTTTTAAGCATAACAAATTCATACTAGAGGCGATGGAAAATGGAAATACTTATACATACCACACAGAATAATCATATGTTCAAGATATTTAGTTCAGTGTCAGACATATGAATACTGAATACTATTGTTTTCCTGGTTGTAAAATTCATGGACTTTTCTTTTCCTATGGCTGGATTCACTACAGAACACACCACACACTAAACACATTTTAGAGCAAAAGAGCAGCTTAGTTGGTAGAACAGTGATAATGGTAGTCTTTCTCCATGTTATATCATTACCACGATTTAGAAGACTGAACAAAACATAGTAGTTTCTTGAAGTATAGGTTATAAGAAAAGTATGGTATAAAAACCTTGATAAATTATAAAATAATTTTTCTAATTTATTTTTGAAAAGTTTTCTAAGTGGAAAGACTGAAAGTATGTGTTTCACATAGGTACCTCTAATCTTCATCATGTCAACAGATTCCTATTACCTTAAGTATATACTGAAGTCAAAAAGTGTGCTTAGAAATGAAGAAAAAGTCAAATATTGCTGAAATTAAGGAGAAATGCTTCACTAGTGATTTATAAAATTTAGCAAAATTTATCCACTTTACATTTTGCTACTGTAGAAATATTTCTCACATCCAATGAACTTGCTTTCAAAATGTCCTGTTTGGGGTGATGGTTAGGGCAGCCAGTAGATTAGCAAAGTGCTCTACTGCAATGTCTGAGTGGTTTGGAGGACACCTGGGCCTCGGTGCCTGTTCACTGGGAGCCATTCTGAAGCTGTTCCCTGATCATCTCCCCTGACACGAAATGAATAGCTTTGCTTCTCCATGCCCTTATACCTTGATATTTTATAAGCAAATCCCATGACTGGAAACTTAAAATACATCCAAGTTAAATAACTTGACACAGTGCACCCAGTACATGGCATGGTGTACCGGCAAGGTCTAACTAGGAAGTAACATTCTCAACTGCCAAAGTTAAACTTCCGTTTGGTAATCTCCCTGTTGCCTATCACACAGGACTTGAGTCCAGCAGCAGGTGAAGATGATTAAAAGTTGTGAAATGCAAATAAAATCTTTAGAGGAAGGAAACAAAATCTGAAGAAGGGAAAGATCGCCCTAATGATTAGACAGAAGTTTAGAATCTGTACTTTATTATCTAAAGATGCAACATTAAAACTCATTTTATTATGAAGGCATAAAAGCATAGGTCTCTCAGAGCTACTACTATTCTTTAAAATATTTATTATGGAATTATTCATTTTAATTTTATGAGTTTTATTATATTAAACATTGTGCACTTAATGGTAAAAATCACACAAATAAAATGTTGAGTTTTTGATACTCATTGAATGTTTATGCAAGCATCAAAGTTTACAACATCAACTGATTTTGGGTGTAAAATATCTAAAGAGAACAGCAGAAATAAATTTCTATCTGAAATATAATGAGAACACCAATAGCACTGTATAGAAAAAAACAAACTTTACTTCAACTCTCAGACTTATGACCACCTGCGTACACGACAACTACATCTAGATACAAGTGTTACTTACATTGACAGCCTGTGTGTTTTGTTTCTTGTCTTTTCTTGTAGGGCACAGTTGACATCAGTTTTTCTTTTCAGTTGTCATGGTAGGTCTTTGTTATACTATACCTGCCTGTTCACCTACCTGTCAGCACACAATTGTGATCCACAGTTCTTTATGTGTGTGGTTCCCTGGGCACTTCTTTGCACTTTGTAAAATTATTTCTCAGGAGCTTCAGTTCCCAATCTCTGAGAAAATTTCCCTAGGATATTTTGCACTTGTTATTTTCTCTGTAATATATTGAACTATCTATGCCCTGCGTGTTTAAGATTGAGGAAAATGCAATCGTTCACCCATGCTTTCTGTTTTGAGTGACATCGTAATTGCTGCATAACTTTACAACATCTACTCCAATTTTAACTTTTCATTGGAAGTTCCCATCTCAGTCTCCTTTTTTGTCCAGGTTTCTATAGCAGTGTTTCCATCACGGTGAAATGTTGAGATCAACAGTAACAGTTTGATTTTCTTGACCATATATTAGATAAATCTGCCATCTTTCTGAAATCCAGATTGTACTCTATAATTCTCTATTTTGAAATAACATTTCATTTAAAGTTTCTGGGTAGTTATGTCATCACTATTGTTTTATTCTAGGTTGTGTATCCAAACTCAAAATATGAATGCATCAACACAGAGTATAGATTCACCTGGGACATTATGAAAGTTTTAGATAATGTAATAAAGATATTGCCACTTTTCAAATAGAATATAATTAGTACTACACTAGGTTAAGTCTGCATTATGCATTTAAATATCTCTAACTTTTAAGCATAATCTTCAGAAGTCAGAAAAGTTTTAACTGCTTTGGGAATGGAAATTAGAGCAATTTTGGTCACTCGTTCCCAAAACATACAAACTGAAAATGAAAAGCAAATGAACAAATTACAGGAGGGAGGGAGGGAGGGAGGGAGGGAGGGAAAGAGACGGGGAGAGAGAGAGACAGAGAGAGAGAGAGAGAGAGAGAGAGAGAGAGAGAGAGAGAGAACTAGAATATTACAAAGTTTTACTCATTTTTAGGGGAAAAATTTCTTCTGTATTTTGAAATGTTATAAACATTAAAACATAACAGAAAAGGATTGATCGAGGAACATTTTCAGTGCTTTAGAGAAAGCTTTCATTCTAATAGTTACAGTACCATTCAGGACTAGGTAGTCAAAATAAAGTCAAATTATGTCCTATTTCCAATTGAAATTAATGCATGCTTTGTGAAGGTAAACACTAAAACACAGATTCTTTTTAACTTATTTTGAGTTAAAAAGTTTGGGTATAGTATGACGTGAGACAACAATGTATCTATTACCATGAAAATGTCCATCCCACACAAAGTGTTCCTATAAGCTTTGTAGGAAATCAAATGACTCAAAATACTGGACTTAAGTTGTGTTATACTGATTGATGTTTCTGTTTTTATGTCAATACCACACTATTTTGATTATAATAGCTTCATGACTGATTGGAGGTTAATGATATGATACTTCTATCTCTATCCTTCTTGCTCTAAAGTAAATAAACTATTTGAGACCTTTTTGAAGTCCATGTAAAACATCATATGATAATATTAAAAGGAATTCCAGTCGATCTCTAGATTGATTTGTGTATTATGGAGATATTGACAATGCTACTGGAGCAATTTGTGAAATGGACTATATTTCCTTTGCTTAGGACTTCTTCAATTTCTTGAAAAATGTGTTATAATTTTCAATAATGTTTTTCAACAATAATGTTTAATAATGTTCAGTAGATATCTTTATCCTTGGTATGTATGAATGCATGTATATATGTACATAGATTTGTTTGCATGTATGTATGTTATTAGATAGTAAACACAGGCCCTTCATGATAGGCTAGGCTACATTCTCAGCCTTTTTATTTTTCTGTTTTGAGATACAGTTTCACTAAGAGAGTTGCTTAGCCTGCAATTCAGTTGGGGCTTCTTCGGCCTTGGCCTCCCAGCAAACTGGGATTGTAGGCATGCACCACTATGACCAGCTTGAATGTTCTCTTAAGAGTTTGTGTTATTCTTTTGTATTTGAAACATTTCTCAAATTATTTTAAGATACTTCACTGTTAACGTACAAAAATAAGTGATTTTTTTGTTTGTTAAATTCGTAACTTAAAATTTTACTGAATTCTCAATCTTTTACAGCAGGTTTCATTTTTGAGGTTTTAGGATTTTATGTGGTCATGTCCCTATCAAGTAAATATAATTTTACTTCTTTGTATTCTGATGTATTTTATGTCTTATTCTTGACAAACAATTCAGCGAAGACTTTCAATATTGTTTAGTATAAGAAGAGAAACAAATAATTTTGTTACTTTTCTTAGAGGTAAAGCTTTTATTTATTTTTTTTTCCTTTTTTAACTGTTGTATATGATGTTAATGGAGGACTTGACCTTTATTTGTTTGTTTGTTTATTGATATTTATTTTTACGTTTTCTTGCAGAACTGGGTATAGAAGTCAGGCCTTGAACTTGCCAGGCAGGCATTCGTGCCCCTGAGCTATCTCTCAGGCCCCTACTGTCTTTAGTATAATATGGTACATTCTTTCTAATTTTTTTTAGAAATGTTTTCTGCATATCAATTAAGATGATCATGTCTAAAATGATTTTTAA
This sequence comes from Myocastor coypus, assembly GCA_004027025.1. Classification (NCBI taxonomy): domain Eukaryota; kingdom Metazoa; phylum Chordata; class Mammalia; order Rodentia; family Myocastoridae; genus Myocastor; species Myocastor coypus. The sequence goes on along the minus strand of PVJA010015875.1, from coordinate 25,371 downwards.
CTTTTATTTAACATTTTTATTTATCAATATTTGTGGAAAATTTTGTATATAGGGATAAATGCTACTTTATTTAAATATAGTATATCCTCCTTAAAGACTCAAACTTGTCAGTCTAACAAAAGAAAATTAGAACTCTCCATGACATTAATTTAGAAATATATTATTGTTTTGCTAAGATTCCAAATCTCTAACAAAATAAAAAAGAGACAAATGAAAATGCATCAAACTAAAAATCTTGCCGGGCGTGGTGGCGCACGCCTGTAATCCCAGCACTCGGGAGGCTGAGGCAGGAGGATTGGTGCGAGTTCGAGACCAGCCTGGGTTACAAAAGTGAGCTCAGGACCAGCCTCAACTGCATAGTGAGACCCTGTCTCAAAAAGACAAAAAAAAAAAAAAAACTAAAAATCTTCTGCACAATCAAGAAAATAATTAACTGAGGAAAAAGACAACCCAGAAGGGGAACAATAACTAGCAAATTATGAATCAGAAAAAAAGATTTCATTCAAGCTGTAAATACAATTTAAACAACTCAATATCAAGAAAAATGATACCTTTAAGATAGAAGAAATTTCAGCCGGGCGTGGTGGCGCACGCCTGTAATCCCAGCACTCGGGAGGCTGAGGCAGGAGGATCGATGTGAGTTCAAGACCAGCCTGGGCTACAAAAGTGAGCTTAAGGCCAGCCTGAACTGCATAGTGAGACCCTGTCTCAAAAGGCAAAAAAAAAAAAAAAAAAAAGGAGAAATTTGATAGACATTCTTCAAAAAGAAGAGATGCATATGTCCAAGATGAAAGGAAATAAATGTTCAATATGTTTAATCATCAATAAACTGCAAATTAAAACCATTTGTTAACGTGACTGTTAAATGGAAAATAACAAATGCTAATGAAGATATAGTAAAAGTAGAGGATGTGTGCACTACTGGAAATAACTTGAATTAGGATAGTTATTTTGGAAGAGTCTAGAATTTCCTCAAACAAACTAAATGTGGAATTATCACATCATTGAGAAATCTCCCTACTGGGACATCATTCTGTTTAATTTCACTTAAATGAGAATTTTAAAAATTTATCTCTTAGAAACATGGTTATCAGAGGCTGGTGTACAAATGAGGAGGGAGAAAAGGATGATTTTGGACTAAACTGCTGCTTACACAGGCACAGAGACCTGGGTTTGATCCCCAGCCGTGGAATGTGCTGAGATGGCAAATGAGTCTGGGCACGGTGCTACACACCTGCAATCCCAATGCTTGGGAGGCTGAAAACAGCAGGATTACTATCATCCAACATGTGAAGTGAGGCCTTTTAGACCCTGTTCTAAATACATTAAGAAAAAGAATAGGAAAGGAAGATTTTATCAAAGGGTGAAAAGTTTTAGTTAAACATGATAATGAAATTTTCAGCTGGGCGTGGTGGCACAGGCCTGTAATCCCCGCACTCGGGAGGCTGAGGCAGGAGGATCGGTGGGTTCAAGACCAGCCTAGGCTACAAAAGTGAGCTCAAGGCCAGCCTGAACTGCATAGTGAGACCCTGTCTCAAAAAGACAAAAACAAATTTTTTTCATGATCTACTGCACTACATAATGACCATAAAGGTTGTATACAAGGAGTGAACTAAATGTATGGATAATGGTTATATAAGAGATAATACAGTTAAATTACATGGCCGTTAACTAAACACTCCACCTTACTCAAACTGTATTTGGTTGTTAACAGTTTTTGAGGGGGGTCTGGGAGTTGTATTTGCGAGCATCTTTATGAGGCATACAATAATTAAAGTAAGTGTTGCTGCCTTGTGTCATCCATAGAAAAGCAAGGCTACTGCATTCTTACTACTTCATCCACCACATTTGTCACCATAGCATCTGATTGGGCTTTTCCTCAACATCAAAATGAAGATTTAAGGTTAATATTTTAAGGGGATTCAGGACATCAAGGTAACCACAACGGAGCTACTAAAGACACTTGTGAGAGGAGACTACCAGAGCTGCTTCAGAAAATAGGAAGAATGATGAAACGATGAAATAATGATAGGAAGCAAGCAGTTACTTGGAAAAAATGAATGGCAGTATGTCCTGATATATATATATATATATATATATATATATATATATATATATATATATAGTATACATTCATGAATTTTAACTATACCTCCTAGGTAGATCTCTTTTGGATCTAAATTAAAGTACTTAATTTAATACAAATGCCTACAATACTTGGGAAATACTAACATAGATTGAATCACTTGATGTCAAAGATTTGTTAATTTGCTAATATATGAAAACTGCATTGTGATCATAACAGAATATGTTCTAAATTGTTTAGTGAAGCCAATAAAACTCTAGCTGTTATTGTAAAAATATACCCTCCATGACAAAGAGTTGTTTATACAGTATCAGGGTAAAATGTAATTGTGAAAGTTGGTAGATATACATGAATAATAATGGTGATTTTTTCTTTTGTTTGTGACTATTTTCCATTCAATTTTTGTGCACTTTACTAAAACAGAATTGCTGTTGTGATTATTTATACCTATATATATGTATGAATAATCATATCATATATATTATGATTAGTTGTGGAAATCTAAACTTTAAATTTCAAGTTAGGTTTGCTTTTGATTACTCAAAAGAATAAATGAGAATGGTAATTTTTAACACTATAATATACTAATTCTCTTGGAAACCCTACATATTAATATTCAAACAACAATTTTACAACCTCAATCATGGCACTGGGTTTTGTTCCAGATTTTGCCATCCTGGACTGTACTAGAACTCTATGCCATTGACAGGATGATTGAATTCAGACTGAAGATTATGTGACCCCTTGGGAGTAGTGGACATTTTTGCAAAATCTCAGGATGCCACAGTTTTACTTAGAAGGGAAAAAACTGAACTTAGACCTGATGTCTTCTGGCCCCATACTTCTCAGAATCAGAATAATCACCCAGACAAATACTTTTAAATGGATATTCTTACTTAAAAGATCTGGAATCAATGGAAATTCTATGAATTTCTTGTAGACACCCCTGATGTGATTTTTCATTTACTGTGGATGAAAAGCTGTGCTCCATTTCAATCTTTTCACAGCTTCAGGATAACCAACTCAAACAACAAAATAGAAATGAAGATTTCTCAATATTTATCTCACCTACTGTTCTCTCACTGCTGGAACAAGTATCTGACAACCCAAAATGATGGAAGGAAAGGTTTCTTTAGCTCACAGTTACTGGAGGTTTCAGTCCATATTCAGCTGATTCTAAGGCAGACTGGCACATGGCAGAGAGCAGCAGTTTATGGTGGCAGAACAGCAACAATGGCAACACAGAGAGTCCATCTCTCTTATTTTACACTCAGGGTATCTGCTCCATGAGTATAGGGGAAGTACTCAAACCCATAGTCCCAACAGTACTCAGACCTATAATCCCAGCATTAATTAACACAATCCCAAGGGATCATGAGTTAAGCTCAAACTCTAGATGTCCCCACCCCATGATTGCACTAGGCTTTGGGGGGGATAACTAAGTGCAAGCCATAACAATATTGTTCCCCAAAACTACAGTTTTAAATTTCTAAAGTGTTCATAACAACAAAAATGTAGCAATAAATGGGACACTCTATGATGTTCCAAATATATGGACATAATGTATAACGTTTAGAACAAGGCAAGCACATCTGTTTTCTCAAATCATTAGAATTTATGCATTGTGATAATATCCAAGCAGTGTCATAGAACTTTTTAAAAGCTATGGGGCATTATTAAAATTAATAGCCTAATTAATCTAAAATAATTAAATATTTAAAGAAAATATATATGTGTTTATTAACTATAATATCAGTATCCTCGTTCTTGAGTAGAATGTTAATACAATCCAAAGTATGAACGTGTTAACTGTCCCAGGAAAATTGATTGCAACAAATAATATATGCATAAAATTATTTTTCTTTAAGAAACATCTGTCATGGTCTTAATTAAAGATTTAACTCAGTTGGTTCTACTTTGTTCCTGATGGAAGTTGGATGAAAATGACACAAGTAACTAAATCTTTATTGATGAGAGTGATTTTATTAGTGCTTCAGCCAATGGTAAGTAGATTCAGTAGTTTGTACAAATGAGTGAGTAGCTACTGGGTAATTAATACTGGCCCAAGCATTATACATCAGCTTAATTCATTTTGTTTCCCCTTCTCCTTCCCTCCCTTCTCTCTCCCTCCCTTGCTAGACACTCATTTTCCATATGAAATAGTTGTCTGTGTTTCTTATCATCTACTTTTATATTTGTCACTAAAATATTTATCCTTTTGGTTTCTCAGGTAAGAGAAGCCATGTGATATTTTACTTGCTGTATCTGATTTATTCCACTTACCTTTATTATTTTAAGCACAATCCACCATAAATAAACCTTGGAAATGGCTTACATTTTCATCAATAGGTAAATGGTATACCAAGTACTGTACATTACCCCCATGTATATTCTAGAGGAATTATGTTTTAAATATTTTGCTGACTGTTACATGAAAATTACTTAAGTGATTTTAATCTACTTAATCATACTGAATATATAGATATATTAGGTTCTCAGGCTGATATATGAAAGTATCACAAATTATCCCCAGCACCATATGCTGTGCTGACCTTGCTCCCAGACATACTGAGCCAGCCACAAAAATCTGGTGTAAGACTGAGACAAAAGGATCACTATAGGTGTGAACTGCGTAGTGAGTCCCTGGGCCAAATACATAAAATTAAAAAGAATTTTATATATATATATATATATATATATATATATATATATATGATAGCTCATGTTTTTAAACATTCCGCATGATGATTACAAATAGGTAATAACATAACCTTATGCCATAAACAGTGATGATCCACATAATTAATTATATGGTCCTGCAAATTATAAAACTTGATGCTTCTATTACAGTTTTCTGAACATTTTTGTATCTCAAATTGTCCTAAAATCTTAACCATAGATTTTTTAAAACAAAATGTTTCAAAGCTTTTATCAAATGCTTTAAAGTTTACATGGCTTTTTTCAAAGCCTTTAGATTAATCACCAAGGAAATATTTTTTAATGTGAATTGCTTTAGGTTGTACATAAATCTTGTAACAAAGTAGATCTCTATAATTCAAAGAACCAAAACTACTTTTACTTCAGCATGCTGTTTTCCCCTACAGCCTTGTTGTTGCTAATCACTCTCAGTTTAAATTTGAAATAGAAAAACAAGCTTCCCAAATTCAGCATCTCCGGTAGTGCAGTGATCTATTACAGAAAAATAAAAAATAAAAGATTCAGTGCAGTTTGAAATGCTGTTCTTTACTACGAGAAATTCAGTCTGAAATAAACATTAGAAATTAGCACTCATAGGATATTTTAAAGGTCAAATACAATTAGAGCACACATTTTCACTGGAAAACTTAGGTGTAATAATAGATGTCATGGTTACCTATAAGAATATATCACAAGAACAGAAATCTGGTTTCCTGTGCCCATGAGCGAAGAGTGAACATGCTGTTAGGGATGGTGAGGAAACAGGATTTTCCCTACTTTCAAGCCACCAAAAATGAAACCATGTTCTGTTTTGTGCTGCAAGAAAGTGTGAAATGCCTTGGTCTACCAAAGGTTCTTACTAAAAAGCAGACAGAATAAGCAGCATGTTTGCACACTTCAAATCCCATGAGCGTGATGTTAAACAGCTCAAGTGGGAGACTCCCATGACATGAATTTATATCACAGCTATGTAATCCGTGCTCAGGAAGTGCCTAATTTTCTAGAGAGTCTTCTGATGAACCTGCCAGTCTTTTTCTGAGAGAACACATCTTTATTCACTTGTTCATAAAACAAATTCCCTTCCCTCCCTCTCTCTCTCTCTTTCATTCTCTGTCTCCTTCTCCAGAATTTTCTTCCAAAATTCACCATTCCAAATTTTAGCATTTTCATTCTATAAGCCACTCTGATTCCTGTGGCTGAAAGGAGCTGAAGTCAAGACTGAGCATTTTTGCTTCTACAGCTCTAAATAACTATCACCAGGACTTCTAGCAGAGGGACAAAGTCAGTCTGCAGAAGGGAATTTAGTCATGTCTTCAAGGGCCTAAGAAAATGTGCTAGACTCAGTTTCTACCAAGTAAAGACAGATTAGTGTAATGATATTTTACTTGTCTTGAGGCAGTAAGTTAAGCATTATAGTCCACAGGAAGGAAAGAAGTTGGGTCTACTTCTCTCATCTGTCATTATCACTCTGGCCAATGAATTGACCTCAGTGCTAACACTTTGCAACGCTAGATACTTACCTCTTACCATCAACCTAAGATTCAATTCATTGAGTTCTCAATAGAAAGGAAATTTAATTTAATCTGTATTTTTGTAAGGGTCTGCCAAATGGCTCAGTGGGTTAAAGCACCTACAGGTAGGTGTAGGGGCCAGGGGTTTGATTCATGGCCTTGCCGTGTTGGCCCCACCTCTAGGCTATGCTGAGTCAGCAATTGAGACTGGGCATGGTAGCATGTGCCTGTAATCCCAGCTCTTGGGAGACTGTAAACAGGCAAATCACTCTGAGTCTGATCTAGTAATAAGATCCTGAACACGCTGTAGATCCTTCCCTAAAATATATACATGTATCTATCTATATATCTCTATCTATATATCTATATCTATATCTATATCTATATCTATATCTATATCTATATCTATATCTATCTATCTATATATGTAACTTATAGGTGCATACACATAATATGCAACTAATAGGTGTGGTGATCCTCCTGTTTTCAGCCTCCCCCAGTACTGAGATTGCACAGGTGCCCCACCAAGACCCGACTTGGCGGCCGGTTCAGCACGCCTATGATAAAAGCCAGCTCAGCATTTGGTGCCTGGATCAAACCCAATTCCTGTACTTGCCTAAGCAGGCACTTAGGCATTAATAACTGAGCTATATCTCCGGCTCTTAAGAAAGCAATTTAATGCCTGATTTTCACACAAAGAGTGTAACACAAAAGACTTTACAATGTCTTTGCTGAAAAAATGTAATTAACATATGTTGGAGCTTCCTAAACAAAATCTAGTGTGGATACAGATTAGTGGTAGGTATTAGCCTAGTTGGCGCAAGACCCTATGTTCAATCCCCACTGCTGTACTAATAAACACATATGTACATACATATGTTCATTAATGCCTAAACCTAACCTAAATCAATAGGAAGCATAGGTTGAAATTACTTTCCATGTTAGCATACAACTGATATTTATGCATTTGGAATCCAATTCACTTAGCATAAAAGAAGCAAGTCCACTTTTCAGAAGGAGTGCCTAGATCAGCCTAGGCTTCTAGACCTGTTTTTCCATGCCACTGGGAAGATATCACTTACCACCCTAAAATATTGATTGATATAAGAACAATCAATATATAGTCTTGGGAAAGACTATCCAGAGTCCTATGGATTGGTACCATACCTGAAGGTTTTGGCTGACTTCTCAGTAAGTTTCCAGGAGCATAGCAAGCACAACTTGATCACAGTACTGTGGTGGGGATGACAGACATTAGAGCTACTGAATTTAAGACTCACTGCAAACCCGAGCTAGCCACCTTTAGACCCAGCAGCAGTAGTTCCTAAAGGCAGACAACGAAGCACTAAGATCTCTTCTGTTCACATTCCTACCACAGTTACTGTCCCTGTAGATTTGAGGATCTCCCTCTCGCTGTACCCTGTCCAGATGATCTACTGTCCTTCTAAAGCAGTTGTAAATTGACCATTTGTCCACGGAATTTTATCCAGACCTTGGTCTTTTGTTTTTAGTCTTTTTTTAAATCATTTTTAATAAGGAATAACAATAAGATAGTTTCAAAACACGTTAGTAGTACATTCGCAATAGTTGACACATTGCATAGTGTTGTCTTCATAATAGTTACACAGAGCATAGGGTGTAGACATGAATAATTTTCTGATCGATATTAGTAAGGAAAGAGAAAAGAAAGAAAAAAGAGAGAAAAAAAGAAAGAAAGAAAGAAAGAAAAAAGAAAAAAATTTATTCTCTTTGAGCTGAGAGGCAGTAGCTGTATACACAGTCCAATGTTCCTTATTTGCATTGGGTTATCAGCGAAACTGGCAGTGTTGGAGGTTGTTGATTTAAGCCGACTCACAATCAACCCCCCTTTTTTGTTACACCTTTAAAAGACCAGAGTGACAGGTATCCCAAGCATGAAAAATACTTTAAAGGTTCTTAGGACCAATATCTGATTCATCCTGTGTACATAAGTGCATGGATTTGTTCCTGCTATGCTTCCTCTCTTCTCTGCTTCCAGTCACTTTGTTGTTTAATCCTTAAGTCTTTGATTGCCATTCAGCTGTGCTATGCTCTTCAATTTTTATTTTTTCTTTAGACTTCTTACACAAGGGACACTATATGATATTTACACATTTGGGTCTGGTTTATTTCACTTATGAGTAGATGTTCAATGTACATCCATTTATATATGAAGTCTTCCAGTTTATCATTCTTTATAGCTGAGTAATATTCCATTTTATTAAAATACAGACCTTCGACTTTTGTAAAGATCAGCTGTAAGAACACAGTCACTGGCTGGGGAGATAGCATAGTGGCATAAGCACCTGCCTGGAATGTGCAAGGTTCTGGATTTGATCCCTGATGGGGGAAGGGATGAGCAGCCACTTTAAATATACGTAATCAGATTTCACCTTCATCCTTTATTTTTCCTTTTAAATATGTTTTAAATTGAAAATAAAATCAATATTGATTATAACTATATATATATATATATATATATATATATATATATATATATAACATATATACTGAACAATGTTTTGATTTTGTTTACATTTTGGGTAATGTTTAAATCAAAGAAATCTATCTTTTCAAACATTAATAATCTCTTCAAAGTGAAATCAAAAAAATCCTTTCTTCATCCTTTTTGACATATGTAGTCGTTTCATTATTATTCTTCAGATGAGACTTCCATGGAGGACACATGCCAGCTTGGTGACTGAATTTGCCAACAGTAGAAGGAACAAAAGCCATATTATTTTCAGAAATATGTAAGGTGAAATAATGGATTTTCAAAATATCCCTCTAGATATTTTAACATAATCGTGTTAGTAATACACAGGCTTCTAAGGGTTCTTTTGAATATTAGCTATCTGACTTCTTGTTCAGAAAGTGACAGTAGAAAGAAATAAGAAATAGAGAACAGCTTCTGTTTGCACAACAGTGTCAACTGCAAACTTTTTTTTATCCTCACAGTGTGAATAAGCCATGAGATTTTTCATGGCCCAAGTGTTAAATTGACTCATTGCAATGTCATCTGCCTAGATAATGAAAAATGTGCCCAAGTCAAAATTTGTATCTGTGTGTCATCAACAGACTTCATGCAACGGCACAGTTGCTGTGCAGGCTATAAGCAGTGCTTTTCCTATGAGTTCTTATTTATTTTGCAACAGTTTGCAGAAAACTTTCCCTTAGCTGTTGAAAGTTAAGTCGAATGACTTTGTACAACTCTAAATTTTATAGATTACAAAATAGTCTCAAAAGGATTTTCTTTGACATTTGTGTTTATTAGATGTTTTCAAACATTTTTTCTTATTTGATTAAATTTCTGCTTTCTTGTACAATTTTCATTTGAAAACTACTTGATACCATATTTATATGTTGGACTATGCAATGAGTGTCCCTACCCACTTTGTAGATATTATTATCTTACTTGTGTTATTCAACTTGAGCATAAAATAAAATTATTTACCAACACTGCTCTCTCCCATATAGGTTTGTAGAATTTAGAAGATGAAATCATATTTTTCCTTTTAAAATATCCTTTTATATGATGTAGAATATATTTAAAAGAAAAAATTAAACATGAAATATTTTATAGCTACAGAGCACTGTAAATACTATTAATAACAATTAATTAATCAGAAAAACCTGTTATTTAAAACATGACTTGTGAGGAAGTGAACACATTTTCCTGAAACACTTGTCAGTTGTAGTCGTAGTTATATTTCTACTAGTGAATGAGCAGCAGGAATATGTTATTCTAAATTATTTTATATAAGGTATTTTTAAATACTAACCATAATATTTAATTGTACATATAGATAAATTTTGTAAATGTTACTGAAATTATTACAATAATCACACATATATATCAGAAATGTCTCTCACATGTGAAAATGTAGAAAGTCATTCCTGAGCTGCAGCAACTGAAATAACACACCAAAACTATTGTAGGTACCATTCATACCCAGGACTTGAGAACACAGAAGAAATAAGTTCAAGTTAAAAACAACCTATCACATATATTTTCTTTTCGTATAAAATGGAAAGCTCTTTGAGAGTAAGAACTATTCTGACTCATTTTGTATCGCTCACTTTTATTTTTTTTAGAAATTAAATAAGTCACCAGCAGATGTTAACTAATTAAACTAATGATCAACTCTTCTTTTGAAGAGAAAATGCCATGATTTCATCAGCTCATGGTCACCTAGGAATAAAGTTGACATGTTCCTCATAACATCTCTTTCAACTATTTCTGCCAGTCTGGGTTCCAGTCTACTTAGGTCTTTTACTCATTCACCTCCTACTTCCCTCTCCATCCCCAAATTCTTGCACATGCTTTATTCATATATATTTATGTAAACTTAGCTGTTTAGTCTTTTTTCAATTTCAGTTAAGATATCAAAGATAAAAGAGAAACATGAATCCTAAATGAAGTTCAGCACCACAAACAGAGCTGCACTCAAATAAGAAAAATGTTTGAAAACATCTAATAAACACAAATGTCAAAGAAAAATCCTTCTGAGAATATTTTGCAATCTATAATACTTGGAGTTGTACAAAGTTGCAGTGTTCCTAGAAATCAACAAGTGACTACCTTGACCTCATTAGCAATTAGTAATATTCTTTTCCTTCTCCAAAATGTGATCGTTACTTTATTTTAACATTTTTCTGATCAAAGTGGAAATCGAACCAAGGCCCTTCAAAATAAGACTTGCAGCTCACCCTGTTTATTTGGAAGCAAGGTCTTGCTAAGTCATCAATTTCCCAGACTGGGCTGGAATTTGTGGTCCTCCTAGGTCAACTTCCCAAAAGGCTGGTATGTATGATAGGTGTGTTCCAGCATGCTTGGCTTTTAAAATTACTTTGCATGTAGGTTTGATAGCATTTGTGATTGTACAGTACAGCAAATCAACTTTATTCCTAGATAATATAGTATACAACATGTAAATAATATTTAGTACATAAAGTGTAATTTTTATGTATTTTGTACAGGATCTGACTACATAGCTCAGACTCCCAAGCACTGTGATCACAGGCATGGACCACCACACCTGGTCGCAGTGGCTGGCCCAGTGCTCCTTGGGGACAGGGCTGGTGAGGCATGTGGTTCAGAAATCAAAACCTGGGCCCTGTGCTTGTCTAAGCACATGCTTTGTCCACAGATTTATCTCACCAGCCCTCATAAAGTATAACTTATATATTATATACACATTTATAATAGTACATGCAAGGGGCCAGGGAGAGCTCAGGGCCACAAGTGCCTGTCTGGCAAGTGCAAGGTCCTGATTTCAATCCCCAGTTCTGAAAAAAAATCCAATAATATAACAGCGTGACAATAACACATTTACATTGTAGGCTTTTAATTAGTTTTTGTTTTAATTTTTGTTGTGCAACTATACTAATACCATTTTGGCTATAGTATTTGAGCCTCAATTACAAATGAGACTGAACAAATTTCATAACGTTAATGGTAATTAGATACGCTTTCCTATTACAGAACATGTTATGCTTGCTAACTAGCATTGTGAGTGCTTTCCCTGTTCTACATTATGAGTAGCTGGAGGTCTTAAAATATCCTTGAAACAAATAGTTAAAGCAATGGTTCTCAACCTGTGGGTTGTGACCCCGGCGGGGGTCGAACGACCAAAATACAGGGGTCACCTAAAGCCATCGGTAAATACATATTTTATTTTATTATTTTATTCCAAATCATAACTGTAGCAAAATTACAGTTTTGAAGTAGCCAGCAAAAATATTTTTGGTTTGGGGTCACCGCAACTTGAGGAACTGTATTGTGGGGTCACAGCATTAGAAAGTTCGAGAACCACCGAGTTAAAGCATCTCTATAAAATAGCCCACTTAGTCCTTGCTCCTTCATATTTTATTTTTAATAAACAGGATTTTAAAGTTTCTCAATTTATAAATTTATTCCTTATTGGAAGATATTTCTAATATCATTTGAAGATCCTGGTTAATATTTCCTTCATGAAGACATTCACTTGTGTTATCTTCCTGAAGCATTGCTTTACCTTTAACAATTTATACACTACCTGACTCGCATCTTTATATGCTCTAATATTTTGACCAATGTTAATTTATCTGTGTAATATTCAATTGTCTCAATAAGACACTGAAATTATTTTCTCACTGTAATTCATATTGATAACTTTATAAACTCTATTCTTGTTTCTGTTTTCCACATTGATTTGCCAATCTGCAATCCCTCAGTATTTATAATATGTGACACAAACTTTCAATCTTACAAATCATATATATATATATATATGTATATATATACATATATACATATATATATATATATATGGAAATCTGCCAATCATCCAAGATGATTGTGATGTGCATGATGCATGCATACACCACCTTGAATTAGTAGGTAAGTACTGCAACTAGCACATGTCTATATGTACATGTCCAGAGAGAGGTTTCTATTTTAATAACTGAGAAAAGCAAAAATTTTTATTTATTCTTAAGATACTCAATTTGCCTGTGGCAGAATGCACTTGCACGAAATAATTTTTAATTATATTTAGTTTAATAAAATGAAAATGCATTTCTGGCAAATGTGGGGTCCCTGAGATCAATCCCTGGTGAAAAAAAAAAGAAAAGAAAAGAAAAGAAAATACACTGTAGCAACACTAACTTCAAATTAAATGGATTTGAAACAGTATCAACGTACCTCATGTATATATTCCCATTTCTTTTCTATAAACTCAATGAACACTCAGAATATTCAAGGCAATTAACAATCTTTAAAATTTTATCACCCCATTCAATAAGCCACTTTTTGCCTTATACTTAAAAATGTCAATCAGCTATTTCTTTCAGCTGCCCATTTTTTTATTGCATTTTTAGTTTCTAGATCTTTGAAATTCTTTGAAAAATTTCTCAAATTTGAATTTGCTAATAAATTCATAGTTCACTTTATAGTTCATTGTAATAGCATTATGTTGCATATTTTCTTCTGCATAATAAATGATAAAAATTTTGGCACGTGGAATATTTTGAGTTTTCAGCTGTTTTTGTCATATGTCAAAATTAAATGAAAATAATTAAATATCCATTTAAAGACATGCTATGTATGCCACAAATGCAGATTTGAAATTATTTTTAAAGATGTTTAATCTTCGCAAAAGATTAAATCTGAGAACATGTAACTTCATTTTTACTCAAAAATTGCCTGTGCTTTTAATTATTTATATATGAAATACTAGTTAGACATTTTTAAATGCATGACTTTCGTGATTTCAATTTTCTTATCTGATATGTATTTCAAAATGTATTTTATTTTACTTTTTGTTTTCTTTTGTTTTTAGGAACTGGAGGTTGGACTCAAGACCTAGTGCTTGCCAAGCAGGTACGTAGGCCACTGAACTATATCCCCAGTCCTCACTAAAAATAAATAAATAAATAAATAAATACATAAATAAATAAATGTATTTCTACTTTACCAGGTTATTATTTGGAAAATTAGTTGTAAATATTTTAATTAATAAATACATATATTACAATAATAATTGATGAAGTCAGAATTTGTACAGCTTGTAGCATAACAATACAACATGCAAATTAATACAATTTACCAATAAAACCAAACAGCATTTTAATGTCTTTTTAATTAAATTGAGAAGAAAAGTATCAAGAAATTTAAAATAATAAAAAGCTTAGCAAATTGGATATATGCCATTCACCATATAGATTTATATGCAGTCTATTGCATATGAATTATTATATGAATGGCTATTCAATCCAATTGTAGGTTTTTGTCTGAAAAATTACTGAAGCAAAACAAATATTTTGATGGAGATAAGTCTATAGACACATTGGATTTTTGTAACAAACTATAGTGATAGTTATAATAGCTTCTGGCAAGCAGAATTGCCTTTAAAATTGCAAGAGGAAGAAATCAATGGATTGCATAATTGCAGTCAGAATATCTTCATAGCCAAGCCTATTCTGCAGCCAACATAAAGCTGGATACACTACTGACTATACTCATCAAGAGAAAGATCGGCTTACTTTCTGTCTCTAAAATACCCTTGCTAAAATATATAGAAAATGTATTATTACATAAGTGAAGGCTCTTAATTCTCACGTTAAACAATGAAGGTGACTACTGTAGCCTGATGTTTGTTGTCCACACAGCAGTACCACTGGTGGAAATAATGTGTCTGCTTCTTCAGTAAGGCAGCACTGACATGTCTAGTGATAAGGAAAATCATAATAAATAAATATAATGTTAATAACACCTCAGTAGCGCTTACCCTACCACATTTGTATTCAAATTTCTGTGGAAAGTAAAAATTGTTTATTTTCAAATGTTATTACACTCTCAGTCAGTGACTCATTATTTTGTCTGAATCATTGTTTCAGAATCAATTCTGATGTCAGGGATTTCACCAAAGTTTCTCGCATACAGAATTGTGGCACAATATATTTTTATATAGCCGTTACTTGGCTTAATACTTTTCCCATCCCTAAAATATCTAATCAAAATAGAATTCAGCTGCAGGACCTATCCCCCATTATATTGTTGCTGGTAAGCACTGGAAGCTCGAGATTATATTCCTATGTGTCTCCTGAGTTTAATGTACCTGGCTTGTTTTGGTGTATGTATTGAAAAAATATATAAGCATGGTCTGTCCCCATTTCACTGCCATCTTGGCATTTGGAATTCCCTGACTCTAGTGGGATTATTTAACTATTGCATGTCATGTCCCTGTCAGGAGTAATAAAGGTCACTTACCAAAAGTCCAATTAAAATTTAAACTTTATGTTAATAATCTTTTACAAAGAAGTCTTAACATTTTCTGAAGTAACTTTTCTCAAGTCAGGTAACAGAGCAACCAGATAATTAACAGTCAGGAAACACAATTTCATTAATGAGGCTGGCTGTCCCTGTGGCTCTCTGGTCTCTCCCCCATGACACCTTACATAATTGTGCCCACTTTGTGAATCAAAAGTGGAACTGAATTAAAAGAAGGAAAGAAGAGATGACTATTTATTCTCACAAAAGAATATGAATGATTCTGTTTAGAATTAGACTATGTGCTTTGTGCCCATTCTATCTCGGGCAAAGGTACAAAACTAGAGAAAGAATCAGACCACTATTGTGTGTTTGTAAAGGATCTACCTCATCTCACTGCCTAAATGTTGAAGAGAAAGAATATAACAGCAATTTTCTGGAAAATATTTCTGAGAACTGAGTGGTTTTTGTGAGCTATATTTCTAGCAAAAGGCCACTCTACATCTTTGAAAGAAAATACCAACCAAGATGTTACCTGGGGTAAGATGACAGTTTCTGTGTTATACTTCATAACTGAGGTTTAAAAAGTCAAAAATGTTCTTTGTTAACACTCAAGTAATAAAGTTATCTATTCTATTTCTTAATTAAGTATATGACACAATTATACATTTAATAATTTGCTCATTTATTTCTTCATACATACATACAGTGACAGCAACAATTGTGACCCAGGCCTTAAATTTCTAGACACCTTTGCTGCAAAATTTCCAGTTTAAAATCACTTAAGCTTCGAGGGCTTCCTTTCCAGTTTTGTCCACTGATGATGAAGGTCCTTATTCTTAGTTAATGACCTTGTAAAGAAAACAGAAAGCATCAGTTTCTCAGTGAGGCTGTTTACACAGACTATGCCAAGGAATATAGAAGATCAGATGTGCAATGCTGGCTCATTTTCCCATAGTTGGCTTGCTCTGGGACTTCACATTCTTTTAATTCTCAGGCAGTGGCCAAATGGTGCTAGTACAGTCATACCATGGAGCCCTTACAAATTTTCATAGCACTGCAATAAAGTTAAAGCAAGTTGCACAGAGGTTTTGCTTATGTCTACATTCTGTGTTTTGTGTAACAACTACATGTACGGCATATAAAGGAAGAATTACCATTAAATGTCTGTATCAAATATGTACTAGTTGTAGGAGCAAAATGCAATGTCTGTACTCCAAGAAAAACTACTTTTTGGCTAAACAATGCTGCCAGCCGATTGATCCTTCTGCAGGTTTTCATCTTTCAGCTGTAGAAACGTATTCCCTCATTGCTGATGGCTGCTGGTTGCTTAGGGACACACTTGCTGAAGTTTGGGGGCTGTAGCCATTCCTCTAGAAAAGACATCAGTCTTGCCCTATCACCTGACTTCTCCTTTAAATGATTTTTCTATGATGTGCAATGCTATTTGACAGTAATTTTATCCACCACAGGACACGTTTCAGGTTCAAGGAGTGTTCTCCAACCCACCATTGTCATATCAACTGAGTTTATGAACAGGAAGAATGCATTTAATAATTGTTTTAAAAATTAATATATGTGATTTATTGATTAATCTTTATATTTGCAATGGAAAATATTTATACTTCTTATTGAAAGTTTCATTTTCTTTTTAAATTTTTTATTACTTTAATCAGAAATAACAATGCCAGTTTCAAAACACGTTAGTAGTACATTCACAATAATTGATATAATGCATATTGTTGTTGTTGTAGTTGTTATACAGAACACAATATGTAGACATAACTTTCCTAATCATTGTTGGTACAAAGAATTTCTTCTCATTGAACTGAGAGAAAGTACTTGTATACACAGTCCAATATATCATAATCACAGTGAGTTATTGGAAGAACTGGCAATGTCGGAAGTTGCTTAATTAAGCCTTTTATAGCTCAGCATACTAATCTAGCTTTACATGTAATGCCTCGTGGTTAAACTTTACTGATGGGTGGTTAGGGCAAATTAAAACAAGACTGTATAACAAAACATGTAGTTTTTGTATGTCCCAAGGTCAATCAAATCCCCTCAGGATTTACTTTGAAACCATGTATAGTGCTTTGTAGAACTGTTTTAAGTGTCAGCTATCTGGATGAATCACAGCCATTGCTTGACCAGTTTGCTCTCTGTGAAAGCCTGAGAATGTTTTCTCTCTAGGTGACTCTCCTTAGGCACCCTGTACATCATTAATTCCTTTCCTCTGTGGCCCCATAATCTCCTTGAACAGAAAATTTAGGAAACCACTGAGTTATAGGATGTTACAGTACAGGTTCTCTTACGTCCTAAGTCCTCACTGACCTTGAAGGGCTAGGGCCAAAATATTGGCAATCCTTGTAGTCCTTCTTTTTCTCCAATTTTTGGTCTGTAAACTTACATTCTTAACCCTTCAGAAGAAAAGCTTAGTGATACTATTGCTCTATAACATAAGTATTTAAGCTTAACATCACTGTCTTTCTGAATATCAAAGATCTTAGACTAGGAATTGAATGTGATATAATCAGTTACACGTTTTTGCACAGAAGTTTAGAAATCTAAGTATATACAAAATTGTAACCTGTCAATCCTATTACACTTTTCCTGGCTCTTACTCTCACCTAATACCCTTTTCCTTTTCTTGTAAACCAACCATTTACTTGAGAGAAAGTACAGTAGCAACCAAAATTACATTAGAAGCAGCACACATCCAAAATTCCAGAATGACAGGAAATTCAGTGGCAGCTGAAAATTGGCTTGAATTTCAAGTTTCTAAATTTCTTACTTCTTAATAAGAACATCCTCTTGACCTGGGAAATTTTGAGGCTATACATTAGTTCTCTTTTCCAGCCTCAAAATTTCTAGAGGATTGTGTTTTCTAAAACAATGCTCTCATCTATACTGAAAATCAATTACCATATCCACTACTATTGGTTATCTTAGATAGTGTTCATTCAAATCCTTCAATAATGACAGATAATAAATGATAAATCAACAATGACTTGGACCTATGGATGATTTGTGTTAAACTTACAAAAGAGCCAAGAGGTAATAAAAAAGTGTTCTTATGCACAAATGCCTGATTATAAATATCATAAAATTACTTGAGTTTGGCTTTTATATTTATCATGGTTTAAAAAAAAAAAAAACACTAATAATTGTTCTCAAATAATTCCTTGAAGTCCATTTGTATACTAATATCTTCTCCAGTTTATTTCTTCCAGATCCCTATCATTCTTAGTAATGTGCCTCATATCATCACCTATGTCTACTACAAAAGAAAGAGTTCAAGAAATTTCCATATCAATTCTAAACTGAAAGTCATCCTGCTCTGACAACCAACTACTATTTTCAAGGCCCTGTCTTCCCGATTTCTTAAACCCACTAGTTCTGCTTTCAATACTCCTATGCTAGGCATAAAGACACATACACACACAAACACACACAGAGGGGTGAGTATATTATGCAGGTCAAAATCTACACAGAATCAATGAAGCATCTCTAATGATTGTCTTCCCAGTACTAAATGCTGCCAGATATTTCTTATTTTACAATTCTTTTTTGTCTTTTTTGAGACAGGGTCTCGTTATGAAGTTCAGGCTGGCCTTGAGCTCACTTTTGTAGCCCAGGCTGGTCTCGAACTTGCACTGATCCTCCTTCCTCAGCCTACCAATTGCTGGGATTACAGGTGTGCGCCACCACGCCTGGCTTATTTTATAATTTTCATTTCAAAGATAGTTTTTAACTATCCTTTTTGACCTCAGGTCCCCAAATCATTTTTTACCATTACCTGAATTGACTCTTTCCTTCTTGGAACTTGTTAGTTATTTTTCAGTGTATCTTTGGTATCATAGCTAAATCTCAATGTAAGGCTACCTCAGTTACACTTTATTCCATCTCACTTGTCTGTCTCTTGTTTTGAATTTGCTCAAGTCAACCCTTGGCACTCTACTGGCACTCCATCTCCAAACCACAGTAAACATTTCTACCTGCAATAAAAATATTTAAAAAGGGTTTGTCTTTGGAATGGTCTGTCAGTGTACCCTCGGGTGAAATGGATGGCAAAATGAGGCAAAAATAGAAAAGAAAACAAGAGCTATTTCAAGTGGTGGCATATTACCCAATTGAAAAAAGAGGCCCAGAACAATAGTAGGGGCATTTATTCATATTTTTGCAAAGTTATTATCCTACGACACAAGGTTGTCTAGTGACAACTAGCTGACATTAATCAGGCAGGATGATTTCCTCATAATTGAGGTAGCATGAGTGCTTTAAACACTGAGGCCTAGTCCTGCTGTCACATATTTGACCAATTTATAGATTCAGTGACTTCCATCATATCTCTTCACATTTTTTTCTTTTGTTAAATATGGGTGATCCATTGCAGTTGGAAAAAGTGTGTTTGAAGAACTCTTTAGAAGACCTTTCTATTCTTGATGCCAATACAAAGATTTTTGGTACCTATATATAGCAACTAAATCCTATAAAATTCAATAGTCCACAATATCAGTGAATATACCATCTAGAAATTATCAGAAAATTGTAGTGGTTTGAACCTTAACATCTAGCGTATTATTAGAGCATTACATTTACAGGCTATCCTTTGCTGCTGCATGGCTAAGACCAAGTTAAAGTTAGACCTGTATAAATAAAAAAATAACTTTTTGTCATCTAATAAGATCAGTCAAATCTCCACAGGTTTACCTTGGAATATTGTACAGCATCTCTTAGATCTTCCATCAGTATGAGCCATCTGGAGGAATCAGTCATTATTTGATCAAGTTGGTTTGTATGAAAGCTTAAGAGATTTCTTTTTCTCTGTAGGTGACTCTCCTTAGACACACTATACATCACTGAATCATACGTTTGTGGTCCCATAATCTCCTTGATCAGAAAATCAGGGATTCAAATGAGATATAGGATACCACAGCAGATGTGGTATGTGCATATGTCCTGAGCTCTCATAGACATTCGAGGGCTAGGGCCAAATTATTGACTATCCTCTTAGCCCAACTATGTCCCTAATATTTGGTCTCCAAACTTTGGTTCTTAAACATCCAGAAGAAAAGCTTAATGACATTACACTGTAATGGGGGCAGTAAGCTTAACGTTATTATGTTCCTATCTCTATATTTTAATGGCAGTTGTTCTACTAATTAAGAAAAGCTCTAGTTTTGCTTTGTTACACTCTATACGTCTCAAGATGTAAAACCCCTAAGTTGGTGGTAGATCTCTTCCCACTGCCCCAGTATGAATTCACACTATGCCCTAATCACTCTATTTCCTTGGCCCATTCAGTTTGATGTGTGAGCATCGCTGTTTTCAGGTACAAACTGGAAGTTTTACTTTTGCTTTATGTAGCTTCTTCTGGAGACTGCCTTTCATTGCTTTATCTAATTTATGTATTTCTAGAAAACTTAGCTAAAACTACATTCTCCTAATCTGATAAGAAGTTCAGTCCCTTAGAATTCCTTCCACGAAAATAGGGTTTACCTCAAAACCTTCCACAGCCAAACTGACAGAGACCTTGTACAGTTATCTTCAGCAAGCCAACAGCTGCTAACCTTTCACAATGGTTTTTTGAATCCATTTCTGTGGCCTGAAGCTCATCTCTCTTTTTTCTTTATGTATTTTAGTAGAGTCTACAAGGTCTCACCACATAGATCAGATTCGTAGTGATTTTACTGTTTTTAGCCTCCCAAATGCTGAGATTACAAGGGCGCACTACCACGACCAGTTTTCATTGTCTCAGCATGCCCCGGGGCAAGTCTGGCACAGCATGCTGGGTACTGAACCCTGGCTGCTGCACTCTGCCTAGGCAGGCACTTTAGCCTGTTAGAAAGTCCAGCAGCACACATTCTCTGTTGGGAGAAATCCCAAATCTTCACGTATCTTTCTGCCTCAAAACCACCTTAGAAGAAACCCACTGCACAATCATATCTACACACCATGAGTCAATCCACCAACAACTCTCTACCTTCTGACCTTATTTTGGTGCTCCTCAGAGATTCCTACTCAGAAATACCATGGATCTTTCTCCTGCTAATCTCTCCTGGAAAGAGGTGACTATAGACTACTGAGTCTCAGTTTGTACACCTTCTAACTAGTCATTATCTACTCAATCATGATAGCTTCCTTATTACTTTTCTTATTACCACTGGATCTTCAAATTAATTACCTGTAGTCTAATGTTTAGAATACTCCATCAGTCTCACTTTTACCTTTAAACAGGACAAATTCCTCTC
Organism: Myocastor coypus; assembly: GCA_004027025.1. Taxonomy (NCBI): domain Eukaryota; kingdom Metazoa; phylum Chordata; class Mammalia; order Rodentia; family Myocastoridae; genus Myocastor; species Myocastor coypus. The sequence continues at coordinate 4,053 of PVJA010015875.1, read as the reverse complement.
TGGCCCAGAATTGCTGGCTGTACTTTTACCACTTTAACATACAAGATAACCCCCACCTGAAAACAGCCTGAATAAACACCCAGGTAAAACTTGGTCTACAAAATAAACTAGGCCCAATCTTTAAAGATCAGATGAATACATTTTGTAAATCATATCTAACATTCTTGGCAATATATATGCTTAATTCTTTCAGACACATTTCTTTATCTTCTCTAAATTTCCCTCAACTCTCCATCCAATTTTTGACCTCATGTAGTACATTGCCAACCAGTGGTTAACTTGTTACACCCATCTGAACATGGTGCTGGGTGTGGGAGTCCCACTTTATGATTATTACCAGCAAGATAAGATGCAGAACTCAAGAAGAATAAGAGAAGAGGCTTTGGGAAATTATGATAGAGTTGCTGGTTCTCTTGGGCTGTTCTTGTGGAGTGTCTTGTCATGTTGGCTTTCTAAATGAACTTGACTGATCTCATTGGAAGAGGAGCTTGGAATAACACCCCAAAAAGAAGGACATGGTGTAGGAAATAGAAATGAAGAAGCAAAAACACATAAAATGTCTGTCACTTAAGTTTACCATCTTATGTGGTAAACCCCAAATAACTACAAATACAGCTTCAAATATCACTGATCACAAATCACCATTAGAGATATAATGAGGGCCAGATAGCTCAGTGAATAAAAGCACCTGTTTATGCAGATACAAGAACCACGGCTTGATCTCAGGCTTGCCATGCAGCCCTTGCCCCTGGGGAGCACTAAGAGGGCAAATGAGCATGAGTGTGGCAGTATGTAACTGTAATACTAGCACTTAGGAAACTGAAAACTGGAGGATCACTATGAGTATGATCTGTATAGTGAGATCCTATAGACCAGTGGTTCTCAACCTTTCAAATGCCGTGACCCTGCAATACAGTTTCTCATGTTGCAGTGACCCCAAACCAAAAAATAATTTTGGTGACTACTTCAAAACTGTAATTCCAAATAAATAATATTTTCCGATGGCTTTAGGTGACCCCTGTGTTTGGTCATTCGACCCCTGCTGGGGTCGTGACCCACAGGTTGAGAACTGCTGCGTAGACTATGTTGTATGTTGTGATCCAGAGCTGAAAGAAGCGACGAGAAGACCTGACCAATGTAGCTTCAGAGGTCTCACTGAGATCTGTCTCTCTTAAAGTGAGCCCAGAACTCCAGAAACATCTCCTTTTTATTTAGGTCATACAATAGGAGGAGAGGGGATGATCACCAATGTCTCAAGTAAGGGTGGAGACATTAATCAGGATTAAACTGTTACACCTTTTTAAATCATAGCTTTCTGAAATCCCTAAGTAACATATTACAACCCACCCTAAGCTTTGTTTATTGTTCTTTGCTTCTTCAAAATGCTAGTTTCTTATCTCTACAACCCCACACTAAATGCTTTTTTTTTTTTAAAGAGATAAAGTGAATATCAAACAGTTTGAAATACTGTGAAAATCACTAAAATCTGATGCTGAGAACAAAATCAGCCCAAGATGCTACTGAATTTCCACATTATAAAAGGGAAGTGTCTGGGAGTACAGTAAAATTAAGCACATTTGTGCCATGTCACTGCAGAGGGGAAGAGACCACATGCTGTGGGGTTGCTACATCATTTGTAGTCTTCGAAGACTTTCCAATTACTTTATTTTGGAGAGTAAAAACAAATAGCAGAAACAAAGACAAAATCAGACCATCATGTGACACTGTATATGATACAGATTTTTAAAACAAGAATAGGGGGCCCGGCGGGATGGCTCAGTGGTCTAAAGTGCCTGCTTGGGGAAGCTTGGGCAGCCTCAGGGACCACGCTTACATCCCACATCCCGGCACCACATGCTGCGCCAGCCCTGCCCTCGGGGCGGGCTGAGCCGGCCATAAAAATGAGTGAATAAACAAAAGTTCTGAAACAAACAAACAAAAAAAACCAAATAAAATAAAAAATTCTAAAAATAATAATAATAATAAATAAATAAAACAAGAATAAAAATTTAACAATGCTCCGAAGATTTTGTCCATTGTTTCCACTTGATTAATTCAAACAAAATTCAGAAGCTACTGATGTCTACAACTTGTACTCTGAACAATTACTTTGAATGAAACAGTATGCATTGTATGGATGATTGTGGCTCTCCTACTGACCTGTTTTGAAACCATCTCATTGCTATTTCTTCCTTTTTTTTTTTTTTTTTTTTTTTTTTTTTTTTTTTTTTTTTTTTTTTTTTTTTTTTTTTTTTTTTTTTTTTTTTTTCAGTCTTTTTGAGATAGGGTCTTGCTATGCAGTTCAGGCTAGCCTTGAACTCACTTTTGTAGCACAGGCTGGTCTCGAAATCACAACAATCCTCCTGCCTCATTGTTATTTCTTTCTTATTGAAATTAATAAAATTTAAAAAAGAAGCTACTGATGCACTTATAAACATTCCTTTTCCCAGTTAGAAAAATATAGTTCAATTTAATATTTTATGTACAAATCTGAATTCATGTCTATCATGTGCTTGTGTCAAAATATTTAAGGTGATTTATAAATCACACACATGCACATGGAATAATTCTAATCACAAATAAAATATTGGCATCCAAATAAAGAATTAGAGTAGAAAAAGCTTACATGTATTGAGAAGCCTACCTGAAAATAACTATTGAACTTTAAAGGTACTCTAACTCTTCACCTGATATAAGGAAAGACAGAGGAAAAACACAGTGGAAAAATTATGTCCACTAATATTAGAAATACAAGTTTTTATCGGGAACATAATGATTACTGTTGTGTTCATTTATATAAAAAAATAGTAAAAATTTTGAAAAATGTTATCAATGTTACTTTGACAGTACCTAGCGAACATTTCTGAATCTGCCATTGATAGTCAATATAAATATATTTTGAAACCATCATCCATTTAAAATCTCCTATGTCCTCAAAAATGGAGTTAACTTTGAAAGGAAGTTAGTGAAAAAAATTAATTGAAACCAAAACTACATTTTTTAGAATGAGAGAATTTAAATTCACTTTGATGAAGTTATTGCTTAAATATTTTTCTTTGCCACATAAAAATTGTCTATTGAATAAGCACTAAAAATATGACTCAAAATTATAGTTGACTGTGAAAAATGGTTGAAACTATGAGTTTGTTTATGTGATTGTCTATAGCTCAGCACAATCTTATAATTTTGATAGTTTTTGCAAGCATTATCTTATCTCTTAAAGTAAAAAGGTATTGACATTCAGTACTATAAATGGTTTAATGAAGAATCAAAATACCAGAAACACGTATATTTATGCTAAGATGGTATCTGTAATATCTTAATGGAATAAAATGCATATTCATTTATCTATTTTTATATAGATATCTTCAATGTTAATTAGTGATCAATAACAAAATAAACAGAATTTTCATATTCACTGGACATTAGCAGATTACTATTCCAAAACATTTTTCAAACTCATACTTACATTATTGGAGTTACGTAAATATAGCATTTCTGTCCTGCATTTTAATGCTTATTGCTGGATATGGCAAGAGAAGAAGATATTGACAACTGACTCTTACTGCACATCTAATACTGGCATAACATTTACATTCATAGAGTTATTTCCACTATAAAGAATGAAGATGAAGTGAACTAAGCATAATTGGGTCAGCATTAACTTTTAAATAAAAATTAGCATCACAAAGCAAGTATACTTCATCGCAAGATCGGTGATTTTTCAATACAATTACAAATGAGCCTAGAATTCAGAACTGCTTAGAGTATTAATGCCAAATACTTACTTTCTTGAGCATTAAACCCTATTTTTCATATACTTTGGGTTTTTTTTTTTTTTTTTTTTTTTTTTTTTTTTTTTTTTTTTTTTTTTTTTTTTTTTTTTTTTTTGTCTTTGAGACAGGGTCTCGTTATGCAGTTGAGGCTGGCCTTGAGCTCACTTTTGTAGCTCAGGCTGGTCTCGAACTCGCACCGATCCTCCTGCCTCAGCCTCCCGAGTGCTGGGATTACAGGCGTGCGCCACCACGCCCGGCTTGTTTTGGGTTTTCTTTG
>PVJA010015874.1:0-44421 GCA_004027025.1 Myocastor coypus | reverse complement strand
AAAAAAAAAAAAAAAAAAAAAAAAGAGCTGACTAGTACACCCCCAGAAATTCTGATTTAATTGAGCCACAGTGGCAACAGTATCTTTAAAAGCTGCCAGGTTTTTAAGTGTAGCCAAGTGTTGAGAAAAATCAGTGGGCTGCAGGGGAACAGAGAGAGAGAGAGAGAGAGAGAGAGAGAGAGAGAGAGAGAGAGAGAGAGAGAGAAGGTAAAATGGAATAATTCACTTTCACTTCCCCACTTAGAATCTGGCAGTGTTTTCCAAAATGTGACACGCTGCAGGTGGTCCTTGAGCCAGGTGATTCAGCAGCGTCGATAAGCATTCTTTGCACAGACGAAAAATTATCCGCACAAATGTACCTCCACTTATGTGCACGTGTCAGTATAACTGAATAGATAGTAGAAACACTGGGCCATTCATTCCAGCTTGAGGTTTTCAGTATACCACTGATTAGGAGGAAGCTAGCTTGTACCTAAAGGTTAGAGAGGACTTTGTACATGTGCATTCAGTAAGTTCCAGCACAGGTCAGAAGTGGCTATGGGTGCAACGAAAACTTCTCAAAGTGCAGGCAAACCTAGCATTTAAAAGTGAACACTTCCCTGCAGTTGTTCCTGTCCTGAGGGACGGGCCCCCAGGCAGCCGCAGCCGCAGCCGCAGCCGCAGGCAGTCCAGGCCTGTTCTCTGCCTGGTCTTCTCTCCTGGATGCTGGTGGCTCATTGCTAGCTCAGGAGATTTCTGAACAGGGCGCTGACCCGCACGGCGCTCTTTTGCACAGTTCCTGTCTGATCACATAGAAGCTATCGACCGCAACTTAGCTCTCTTCTTTTGGATTCAGCTCTGATCTCAACTTCAAGGAGGGCGCTGGGCCTTTGCGCAGAGGGAGGAGAAAGCAGCACTCACAAGGTGTTCCCGCCTCACAGGCCCCAGAAGCTAAGCCCAACTGACCCAAATCCAGGTTATGCAAACTCAAAGGAAGGGTGTGTGTGTGTGTGTGTGTGTGTGTGTGTGTGTGTGTGTGTCTCCTAAGCCAAGCAAACAAAACCTGTGGAGAGCCACAGCCTCGCTAACGTTTGCCTCAGGAATTTCCCATTCCCAGGGCGTGATGCAACCTCTGTTGCCCAATTTCTATTTGTGCGTTTCCCCCTTGCCCACAAGGAGCTTCGAAAGCTTTTAACTCCAAACAGTTCTGTGAGGCAGCAGCGAAAGCGTCATTGGCCCAGAAGGCTGCTGCTCAGGACCAGGCCAGCCTGCCGGCCTTTTTACCTGGACCCTACACAGGAGCTGGGAACGGGGAGGTGCCCAGGCCTGAGAAAGTGGGTGAAGCCACGCGTCCATCTCTCCCCGCCATCCTCTCCACGCCCCCTGGATAGGAAAGTGCCACCTGCCTCCGCTCGCCGCCCGCTCCCGCCCGCGCCTTCCGGATCCAAAGGGCACCGCGGGTGGCAAGGGCAAGCGAGCGAATGGTGCCAGGCCTGCAGCTCCGCCTTCGCCCCGCCCGCCGCCCCACTTCCCGCGGCCTCGGCCACCCGCACGGTGGAGCCGGCCCGCGGCAGGTGCGGCGTAACAGGTGCGGCGCGGCCGGGAGGGGGCTCAGGGCGGAGGCGGCGGGCGCGGGGACCCGGCTGAACACCCCACCCCTCCCTGGAGCCCGGGGAGCTGTCCCCACCCGCCCGGCCCGGCCGCCGCGACCCCGACGCCGCGCCACTTACGATCTCCAGGCAGACGAAGGCGCCGGAGTAGGTCCTTAGGATGTCGGGGCCGGCGGGCAGGGTGATTCGGGGCGACGGGAAGGACACAACGGGGTTCGGGGGCGGCACAGACGCCCCGCCGGCCGACATTCTGCCGCTGCTGCCCTAAGCGGGCTCCGGTCCCGCTCCGCCGCCGCCGCAGCTCGGCCGGGACGGGCGGGGCTGGTAGGAGGGGCCGCGGGCGGGCGGGGACAGAGACCCCGCCCCATCACGTGGGCACAGGTGCGCGGGCCAGGTGTCCAGGTGTGGCCGCGCCCTGCTGTCCTCCTTGGCTTCGGGGGTCCCCACGGCTCCCCGGGCTGCGCGCCCCCGGGGCCCTCCTCGTCCCCGCTGTCCCAACTCCCCTCCCTCCCCAGCTGGGTCTCTCCTGCCCATTCAGCGTTGTCACAGGAGGACAAGGGCAGGGGCTGACTCAGAGGGTAACCTCCCTGTCCCACGCCTCATCTTGAGAGTGGGTTTCTAGTGGAGCTTTTATTTTTTTGTCTAGTTATTTGGTTACTTTTTAAAGAGCGAGTGATGCACACCTTAACGCCAGTAACACGGGCATATCTCTTGAGAGTCCAAGTTTTGCTCTAGGGAGGTGCCATCCCTAATAGATCCCAGAGCTGCGAGGTCCTGGATGTTTCTAGATCGAAACTGCTGGAGGCACAGCCTGGGGTCAGACCCTGCACCACGGTGCACCGCCACACGCTCTCTCCGCCTCCAAAGTCCACGATTACAATTCAGTTTGTCTTGGTCATCCTCCCTACGTTGCTGTGTTCTGACAGGGAAGAACTACATAATTTTTTATTATGTAAATTGTGGAAGGTCTCCAAGAACAGGTAGAAGAGGATCATCTTGACGCGGGCGGGCAGCGTGGGACTCAGGTGACTCAGCCGCGCCGCTGCTGGCAGAGATCCCCAGCAGGGCAGGTAGCCGGCTGCTGCACCCCGAGGGCGTTTCCTCTTGGGTAACGCTGGCTAAGGGTGTCTACTTCGAGCCTCTGTGCAGGCTGGCTCATACTCTATGAAAAGTAGGCGCTCCTTAGAGGACAGCTGGTGAGGAGAATTTTTCTAATTTATACGCATCTCCCTGCGTCATGCACTTTGTGAGCTATTGCCTAGGGAGTTCTGTCGGCTACCTGAGTGTAATTCTTTATTTCGTCTGTCAGACCTTTCTTGCCCTTGCCTTTTAAACCCTTCAGATCTCTTCATAAAAGGATTCTGTGCATGGCTTGGGTCCTGTTCATTGATCTATCATTTGTCCCCATTTTATTGGACTTAATGTTACATCTTCCCAGTGACATAAAGGAGATAAAATTACTTTTTGTCCAAAATCAGCAGAAGAAAACCTACACACACAGGCACACGTGTCAATCAAGTTAGCTGAGGGCATCAGATGTTCTCTGCATGAAATCCTGGTCTTGTCTATCAAGCTGAGAGTTTGAGAAGCCATTTTGCTCTATGCACTCACTGGTCAACAGCTTTAGGTTACTGAGCCTACATTATGTTAATGCCAGAACTCCTAGGTGTGGTGGTGGCCTCAGGCTAAAGACCCCAGGCAGAGGGTAGGTGACACCTTCCATGCGCACCTGCCATCACCTCCTATTAAGTACCTTCTGGTGCTCAGTAGGAAATTTTGGGTTTTCTTGATTTATATGACCAATGCACCTTTTCTGTATTCAAGTCCTCACTGATGGAATGATCTGCTTTACTTTATTTTTTTTGCTAAAGAGTTCTCAATAAACACTTAAACATTGTTTAAAGGGGAGATTGTTTCAAAGAATGAATGTGGCAATGCCCGATAGCCTTGATGTGTCTGAAGTATTTGAGGAGATGCCCTGGAAACCACTTGGAATTCTCAGACATGCTGTTACCCAGAAGAGCTTCAAAGGAGCTTTTGGGGAAATGGTTCCCAAGGGGAAGCTTGCCCTGTGTCCCTGCCAGCACCTTCCTTATCACACACATCTTCCTGCCCATACCTACTTGTCTCCTTCCACAACCAGCAGTAGAACAGGGCAGAAAATAGTCCCATGGAATCTTCTTCCATAGTAGCATACCTGCCTGAAAATGAACCTTTTTCTAGAATGGCTCCCCACCCCAACCCAAAGATTCCTCCCAGGACCTGTCTTTTCTTGATAGTTCTAGTGGGTCCAGCAACTCTAGCATCAAGGTGAACAAAGCACTGACCTGCCCCTTATCACCACTCTATCTTTCTCCCTGTAAGTGACCGTGAGCTCTTAGCAGTGTCGCGTTGCTGTTCTTCTCTGCTCCACTTTGGTGCTTTACCGACCTCCAGCGCCTGGACTTCCTTCACGCCCCATTTTCTGGGAGGGCCGTTTCACACTGAATATGCCCTCAACGGTCCTGCTCCACAGAGGCTTGCGGCCTCCTGTGAAATGAAATCGCATCACGGCCTGCTTTGTTCCTGGGAGTTTTGTTCCTGCCACTTTCTCTGAAGACACCTCTCTAGTCCTTTATTTCTCTTTCTCCAGGCCTTTGGACTGCAGTCCCTCTTCTCTTACGGGTCCCATCCTAATTAGTCTTTGTGGCTTCCCCAACCGGCTGGCATCATGGCAGGCATTTTGAGGATGCCGTGTTAGCGCCCCCTTTTGCTCGCTGCCTTGCCATCTGCTCTTGGGGTACCTTTGCCGCTCCATGCTTCGCAGCTGGGCTCCTCTCTGCCAGCTTCCCCTTCCCTCTGTGATTCCACTGTCACACTTTCCGAGGCTGCCTTAGGAGCAGCAGAGCCAGGACTCCTGGCTCTAACCGTGTTGGGAGCCTGGTGTGGACTTTCGGGGCTCTCAGTGCCCACCACCCCTTGTCTGGTTATTATCCACTTTTTCTTTCACTGTCCTCATCCTTGCGCCTGGTGCAAGTGGGCAATATGTTGAAGAAAATAAATCTAGACCATGCCTGTCTTCCCTTCTTTCATTTTGCAAGACATTTTAGAACATCTAACCAGTAATACTTGTTTCATTGAAAGCACTGTCATTAGTCCAGTTACCAAGACAAACACCTGGGTGTTTCCCTTGGCCCCTCCTTTCACGCTACTGATTTCATCACTTACAGGCGCTGGCAGTTCTCCTGTGCACTCTCTGGGATGTGACCCTCCTACCAGCCCACCGTTCTCGTCCCACACCACCGGGCACTATCCCTCTCACAGTGAAGATTCCAGCCACCTTGCTTCCCACCCTCCTACACTCCACCCTACCATAAGAATGACTTCTAAACAGTAGACTTAACCCACTCAGTTCCCAGAGGCATACCTGGATTACCTGCTTTTATTAGGATTGGTTCCAAACCCTATGGTCTAGAGCAGTGGTTCTCAAACTTTCTAATGCCGTGACCCCGCAATACAGTTCCTCATGTTGCGGTGACCCCAAACCAAAAAATAATTTTGGTGGCTACTTCAAAACTGTAATTTTGCTACAGTTATGATTTGGAATGGCTTTAGGCAACCCCTGTGTTTCGGTCGTTCGACCCCCACTGGGGTCTCGACCCACAGGTTGAGAACCGCTGGTCTATAGTGTGGCTTCTGATGACTCGTTGTTCCAACAATTCCTGCTTCTGGTCTGCATGTTCTTTCTCTAACAGTGGTGGCAAACCTGTGGCACATGTGGCACCATAGGCATGCGGGCTTTGTTGGCCTGTGAGCCAATCCATCCCAGCATCACTCCAGCAGCTGCGTGTTGGATGGCACACGCGGCAACACCAACATCTTGCACAAGTAAGTGAGTTTTGTGCTGCAGTTTGGATGCTAGGACTCGAAAAGTTTGACCAGAGCTGTAGTAGAAAACATTTCTTCCTTCCGACAAATGTCATGGATAACGGTTTTGGGTTAGGAACAGCTCTTTATGGTTCTCTGCCCTGGCTCAGTGTCTTCAGGACCTGTTATGCTTACCCCAGCGTGGAGCCATTGTTTACCAAGCAGAAATTTTTTTCACTTGTCCCCTACCTTAGCCCTTAATGTACAACAGGATATTAAAATGAAAGGTTCAGTAGAGGAATCGAGAAATGATGGATGTCACATACTAGCGTGAGCTAGGAGTCAGGCCACCAGAAGTTTTAACGTGAGCTGATCAAACAATCTACAGATCCCTCACTTCCATTAAGAGTATGAAAACTCTAGCTCAGGAATTAGAGAATTTGTGAAGGGGGTGGGCAAAGAAGTCATGCTCATTGTCCCCCTCTGCCCTCCTCTCTCCCGCACAGGAGGACGCATTGGAATTTTATTCACATTACATAACAGCAGCTGGAGTAGTTGCAGCTGACCAAATGAACTCTGCATCTCAATTTCTCTGCTTTATCACTGTTACTTTTTTTTCCCCTACTTCATTAAAATTTGATGTTGCTTTCCATACACAAGGTTAATCTCCACCCCGGCTTTCCGTTATTTTCCCTTTATGCTTCCTTTAGGCAATCCACCCATTAATTTTCCTTCTCTTCAGCTTTCCAAGTGCACTTCACTTTCTTCTTCTATGAACACGAACAAATTTCACTTATCACCAAAAAACAGCAATGTCTTATTTCTGTCCAAAACAGAACAACAAAAAATTGTCATCATGGACTTACCTGCTTTGCTTTAAGGAGCCTAAGCCCCAGAGGAACTATGCAAAGTGGTAGTTTTTAGGCACTGCACATCAGGTAATGCGTAAGTAACAGTGATCCCTTGCAGATGGGAAAGTAGTGATGACGGTCCAGACTTCCCAGCTTGCAAAGCGATTCCACAGCATGAGGAGGGTGACCCTGGGACAAACCTGAAGCCCCCCCCCCCCCCCCGTGGGTTGTGGTGGAGCTGGGAATTGGAGAGGCCCAGAGAGTCAGAGTTCACTGAGAACCAGATAAAGGTGCTACATACAGGTAAAGATGGAGGCTAGCAAAGAGTCTCCTTAAATCTTGAACTGAGGGCTGATCTACCCAGGATGGTAAGTAACTTATTTGAGGCGCCAGACCAAAGAAGCAGAGGAACGATCCTAGGCAAACCTGCGGGGCAGCGACAGTGCCATATCACCAGCCAGAGTGCAGGGTCTCCTTATGTTCAGAGAGGACTCGCCTCAGATCTGAGAAGTCAGTGCTACATAGGAGGCTGCTCTAGCTCTACCATACAAAGCTTTACAAAAAGCGCCAGAAAATCAACTAGCTCACATCAATGTCCAGGAATATGGTAGCAGTACATAAGAAATGTTCAGTAATCAGTGAGGTAAAGTCTACAAAGTCTGGCATCCAATTTAAAATCACAATGCTTGCAAAGAAGCAGGAATTCTAAAACATCATGATGATAAAATGAATCACTATAGATAAACCCAGAAATAACCCAGATGATTTTTCAGTAGAAAGAACATTAAGCTAATTGCCCCTTACGCATCTTATATGTTAAAGATTCAATGCACATAGAGATATACCAAATATAAGATAATCCAGTTAGAATATAATAATCAGACTGTTTTCAGAATGAATTTTAGTCAACTGAAAATTTTATCTGCAGCAAAAGTATGTTTAAAAATTAAAGTCAAGTGTAGATGTCTCAGATGTAGGAAGTATCAACTACATTGGTAGCCATAGGAAATGCATTATAGGAAATGGCAAAAGATACCTTTTAAGACACCCTAAAGGAACATGGATCCCACCAGAGAAGCTACATCAACACAAAGAAAGCAAATGGCCAAAGGGTTTCAAATGTGTGTAAATTCAAGACACAAAATTTTTAAATGTATTTAAATTATAATTATTTAAATAACAAATGCAGCAATGAATTACAAGATATAAAGTTAAAATATAAGATTGTAATATCGTGCAGGTCTAGAAATAGAAACACATAAAATGTTTTAAAGTCCTATTTCATTAGCTATAAAATAGCTACCTGAAGTTAGAGAGTGAAAAATTAAATATGAATGCTATAAGCTCTACATAAATCACACAGAAGAAAGACTTACATCTAGTAAGCCAACAAATGAGATATACAGAAATCACAGAAATTATCTAGTTGATCTGAAAGCCATCATGCAAAGAAGAAGAGGACACAAAGCTTGCAACAGATAGCAAATAGATAGTAGAAATAAGCTGAATAATCAATCACATTAGATATAAACTGCTTACGATCCTCAATTCTAAGGGCAGGGATTATCACACTCAATAAAAATCACTACCCAATGGTCCACAAGTAACTTGCTTTAAATACAAAGGCAAATATATTAAAAGTGAAAGAATATAAATATTTGTGCCATGAAAAGAATGGAAGAAAGCCTGAAAGACAACATTGATGTCAGGCTAAATGCAGAGATACAATGCTGAGAAAGAAGTGATCCGGACTAAAGATTGTCTTTCCTCAGGCTCTACGGGGTCTCACTGTGTAGATTAGACTTATAGTGATCCTCCTGTTTTCAGCCTCCCAAGCACTGGGATTATAGGCACGCGCCACCACACCCAGTCTCAGTTGCTATCTCAGCGCACCTGGGGGCAGGGTTCACACAGCAGGCTGGGAATCCCACCCGGCCACTGAGCTCTGCCGAAGCACACGCTTTAGTCAGCTGAACTATCCTGCAGGCCATTTAAAGAGTGTCTTTGCATAATGATTTCAGTGTATTTACCAAGAGGTCCCAAATTCCCAAATGGTTATGCATTTTAAGCAAAATAAGTGGTGCAAAAATTTTATGCAAAAAAAATGTTAGAACACAAAAATACAGCAGCTCAAAATTGGAATTAAAGACACACCAACTCCTTTAATGTTTGAGGGCTTGTGGGTTAGCACAGTTGCTTAATCACTTGCTGGGGTGAACCTATTCAGTTGCATGGGACCGAGGTTCGATGGCCAGCTCCACATGCCATTCTGGCCTGCCCTTGAGGCAGCCTGAGCCAGCCAAACAACAACAGCAACAACCCCCCAAAATCCCTCTCAACTCCTTTAGTGTTTAATAAAGTAGAGCATCAGTGGTGATCTGGAAGGCCTTCAGCACTACCAAGCCACTCCTGGTCCTCACTCAGCCTTTTAGCAGCAGAGTTTGAGATGGACTCCTGTTCCTGTGGTGATAAAGAACAGTCGTGCAGAGCCTAGAAAGGCCATGCACACAACCCGATGGGGAAGTGGCAGCAGCCAGGCCAGGAAGGCTGAATCTCAAGTGGAAGTTGGCCCACCTCACAGGAAGCTCCAGCTCAGTGTAGCACCAGGGGAGAGGGCAATTCCCAGTCTTCCCTTGGCTGTCACTGGGAAAGGTGGGAGGGAAGGAGGACAAGGAAGGGGACACAGAAACTCTAAGCTCTTCCTGCTGTCTGCTCCAGGTGGCTGCCTAGATGTCAACCACAGGTGGTATTGACAGGAACCTTGGCAGAGCGAAGAGGCACAGGCCCAAGTTGTGAAGGCATTTAGGGTCCGTGAGTGACACTCGCCTTACCCGAATCCTTCCCTAACCTAAACCCCAGTCTCTGCTTTCCTTCTCAGAGCTCAGAACTCTATTTCTGCTGAGATCTTGGAAGCTCAACATGTCCTGCAAGAAACTTCATGGTTCTTCTTCTTCTTCTTTTTTTTTTTTAAATCTTTTACTTATTTATTACTTTTTAAATTAGGTACAGGGTCACCCTAGGCAGCTTGGACTCATAGTGATCATCCTGTCTCAGCCTCCTCAACGCTGACTGCAGGCATGCGCCACCACGCCCAGTCTTGGTGGCTTGTACAGAATACTGGGGCTCTGGGGTGGGTTCGGAATGTGGTACTAGGAATGGAACCCAGGTCCTTGAGCTTGCCATGCAGGCGCTTAGACCACTGAGCTATCTCCCCAGCCGAGCTTTGTGGTTTTTAATGAGACTCCACATTGCTCATTGATTTCCTTCTGGTCTTTACCGCTACCATATTGCCAGTCACTCAATCTTTAATTTCCCTTACAATTGCTTTTGCCCAGTGTAGTTCCCCTATCCAGTTTCTAAATCTTTGCATCCCCACCTCTTTGGCATGCTGCCTGTGTTTATCTTTCCATTTGTCTTGCATAATCCTTCATTCAGATTTTGAATATTCAAATTGGATCCATATTTTAAGATTCTGCCTGGCAGCTGCTTCTTGCCTGAAGGCTTCTGTTCTCCGTTTGACTTTTTTTAATTTTCCAGTATTTTTCACATTCTTTACAATGGCCATCCATAGTACTGTACTCCATAATATATAAAATATTATTTTTTTTAGAAGGAAGAGGCTTGCTTAATTTGAACAAGTCATTTAGCCTCCATTAAGTGGAGGTTATTTTCCTCTTTCATCCTTTTTTGAAATTATTCTGATGCTAAGTGAAACAAAAGACATGATTTTAACTAAAATATGCTACCGAAGATGGTGTTGTGATAAATATCTTTTTCTACTGAGAACCAGGACTATGACTTTCTTTTGTGCCCTGTCTTACTCTGCGCATGCTGCACCATTCATCATGGTGCTCTGCACACTTTCATTCACTATTTTAGTAGGCAGATTTGTTTTTATTTTTCACATGACGAGTGTGTCCCAGTCACCAGAGATGTAGCGGCAACACAACATAAGTGTGCTATCCATTAAGTTCACAGTTTGGTGAGGAGAGCAGTGATTGGTGAAATACGTACTCATTTAAAATTGTGCTCAGTGTTACAAAGGGCAGAGAGCTTTTATCAGTCGCTATTCTCAGTTTCAATAAACCGAAGTTGGTTCTGGCTGACTGAGGCAGAAATGCATTTTGTCAGTGAAAAATGTGGTTGTTTATAGACTCGGCAGAAAAGTTGGAAGTCAAATTGAGAAAGCTGACCGACAGCAGATATATAGTCAAATGCATTCCCCTAAGTAAGCTACAGCACTAGTCAAGGAGGAAACTGTGACTGGCTCCTCTAAACTGCAGTCGCATCACTTGGACCCCTGGCAGGCAGGCTGGACTCAGGGTCCTCCCGTCAACACCAATGCCATTGTCACCTCCAGGATTCTTTGAAGGACAGTACTGGCATCCTCTTGAGCATAGACTTTCTGCCCCGCACCTCTGTTGATCACTAACTTCTCATGGGAAGCAGGAAGTGGGTGGACGTAGTGCGCTAAGCCCTGTGGACACATGTTCTGTAGCTGAAAGGGAAGCTGGGAACACGGGTAGCTACCTTTAGACGCTGCAGTGAAAGGAGGACTCTATTACCATAACTTTCACTTCTGAGGAAAACCTTGAATGAGTGATGTGTCATAACCCCAAAGCGTAGATGGAAGGAGATCTGAGTGTTGAAGGAGGAAAGACGTGCTAGAAACAGTGAGAAGCCCAAGCAAACGCTCCTTTCCTGGAAGAGCCAGGCCCTGAGAAGTAGCAAGACAGCATCCTTTGAGAGGAGACCAGGAAGGCAGTGAAGATCTGGCTCCCTGAGCTCCAGCTCAGGACTCTATCCTATGAACTCTGTAAGAACAGTGCCAGCTGTGAGCAGGGCATGAACTTTAGGAGCGGACCGCAGGGTGAGGACACAGTGCTCCCTGAAGGGCAAATTGCAACTTAAGGGCTGAAACTCGCAGAGACTGCAGAATTTGGCTGGTGAGAGCTAAACTTACAGACTTTGGGAGGAATAGCTTGGCTAATTTGGACAGGTCATGTAGCCTCCCTGGGACACCTTGTTCATCTATAAGGTGTGGCTTATTTTCTTTTTTTACACCTACCTTTGAAGTTACTATGAAGTCAAGTGAAATCAAAGACATAATTTTAATGATAAAAACACTCTCTGATATGGTGCTGCGATAAATATCTAGTGAGCCTTCATGTATTTAGCTAAGCATGGTAGAGTACCAAAAAACAAGTACTGAACATGTTGGAAAATGTTGTCGCTCTCAATCTCTTAGAAGCCACTCAGTCCTACATTCAGTCTTTATATTTTTAACCATACCCCTGTGGGAGGCAATGCTATTCTATGTTCATTTTGGTGGTTATTTCAACTTATCCACCAGAAAGTGACCTTACAATCTACCAAATAAAGATGTCGCTTGGTCCTTACAAGGCAATGGGCAGTAGGCACTGAATTTCCTTCTACAGAGGAAAATATATTTTAGGTGACCACCTTGGCCTGAGACCTCCATCACTACAAGGAGAGAGGGAAAATGTTCCTCAGAGAATCGTACTATCCCTATTCTTCTGATTTTAGGAATAACCAGATGTGATCTTACTAGAAAATTACCTAAGAGAGAGATACAGCCTATTAAGTTAATTTTCTTCTAATTATCCTTGAAAAGATTATAGCAGAGATCTATAGGTTGTGAGCCAGTATTTAAGAAAAAATATGTATTTTGGGAGCAATTTTAGGCTCAAATGAAACTGCGTAGAAGGCACAAAGTTTGTGTCTTCTACATCCCTGTGGAACCCCCTTCTCCACTAACATCTCCCAGCAGAGTGTTGTGTTTCTTACCGACGCTGAATCACTATCCAGATTATTGCTTCACGTCTGTAATGTGCACTGGGGTTCTTGCGTGGTGCTGGGCATTCTATGGGTTTGGGTAAATTACACGGTAACTTATGGCATGTGTCCTCATCCTGAAAACGTCTATCTTCTGTTTCTCCACCCCATCTTCCCCTAGCCACTGATAGCTTTCATAGCTTTGTCTTTTCCTGAAGCTACATGGTTTAAGTCCTCATGTAGTAATGTGCATTTCCTTCATGTTGCAATTGTTTGGTTCTTTGTAGTGCGTGTGGAATAAAAATTCATTATGTAGCTTGTAGTTTTAAAGGAGAAAAAACAATATCTAAATAACAGTTTTTGAAGTAGTGAGAAGTAATGATATACTTGGTAAAGTAAGAAATGTATACCACCATCATACTACCTTATAGCCTCCTGTCTACAGCAGGCACCGGCTATTATTCACAGTACTTTTCTTTGCAGAAAGTGACAGTTTGGGGAAGATAATGTCTGTCAGCCCTGTCTTGGGTCTTTATATTTAGGGCTGTGAGATGCCAAGAACTGTCATTTTGGCAGAGGGATGAGATATTCAGCAAGATAGGAAAAGACCTATGTGTTTAAAATAGAAAACTCCTCTAAAACTGTGCATCCGATGGAGGCCAGTTAATCTGTGCGACGAGGTCCATGCTATTCCATGAATCTCTTGGAGAGTGCAGGCCATATGTCAGTGGAAAAAGGATAAACTTGCCAAGTGTGACTGTCTGCAGGCTGCCCTCCTAGAAGAGCAGCGGTGCTTGTGTGCTCCCCGGTAATTGGCTGTGTCTCAGTCCTTAGGATGAACCAATCGTAGATGAAGGTCAGATTGGCTCCAGTCCATAGTCATGCCTGGCAAAAGATTGATGAGGTTTCCCCAGCCATCAGCCCTGATGTAGCAATAATGTTGGCCACCACTGTGACATGGCACATAGCTAACACAAGGCATAGACCTCGGTGCCCAGGATGGACTACCGATCCCCACCCGGGAGTATGAACAAGCCAGGGTGCAGTGGCGATAAAGCGTCTGGCACACTTCCGCAGCAACTCACCCTGGCAATAGCCAGTGCTTCTCTAATCCTGCAGTTCAAGTTTATGGTCCTCGGATCTCCCACCCTGTCCTTCTACAATGCCTGAGCAAGTGGGAACCTCAAGGTCTTCTATTCTATTTCCAACAGTGCTTTCCAATGAGTGCTGTTCTAGCCAACCTCTGTGTTTGTGTGTGTGTGTAGCTTTCACTAATATCAATCTACTCTAGCTTTCACTAATATCAATCATACTTCATTGTAAATTGTGCTAATCTGATTGTTTTCTTTTTAAGTGTGAATATAGATATTAAAGCTTGAAGAACTTTGAACAGAAGAAAAGATAATTTCAGAAAAGACTAGATTTGTTTAAGTGATATAATTGTGCAAATCAGTGTTTCCCCTTCTTTGAGTGGTTCTTTCCTTTTCGTGCTGGCTGTTCACTGCAGACAACCTAACGGCCACACAGCTGGATAGTCCTGCAGGGGTTTTGCTGCTTGCGTTTTTTTTTTTTTTTCCTACTTTAGCTTGTCTTGCTATTCTTGTCTCCTCTCAAACTCCTAACCAGAGTCACAGTTCCTCTCTGTAAAGCTTCCCCAGGGTGACAACCCATTGGAGAGACATGCATTCATTTGTTTTCCGGCAGACTCAATCTCACAACTTTCTTCTGCGTAAATAGCAGCTGGGACCCAAGTGCCAGCGCCCAGTCACAGGAGGTACACAGCGAAGTCAGTTCCCCATGAAGACTCCTAAGTACTGGTGTGCTCATTGTCTAAAATCTATCTAGGGTGAAAGGACTCTAACACAGTGCTGCTCACAGCACCTCCTTGGAACCAATATTTCCACTATGGTCAGTGTCCAGGTACCATTATGAAGTCCCTGAAGGTAGATTAGGAAGAGGTGCAGTGCTGTAATTCTACTCTCTAGATATAGTAGATGTGGGGCATAGATTATAAATACTATAACATAATTAAGAATTGTTGAGTTTGAGTATTTAGTGCTTTTATTTTCACATCCCCAAGGCTATTTCATTTTAATTTTTGTAACAGCTGTGCATAATGAGTGGCTGGTGTGTTGCTTAATAGTTTGACAGTAAATACACACTGTTGCGGGGTAGCCGAATCACCTTGTGTCCACCCCACTGTTTGGGAGGAGGCCAGAGAAATGGTAGAAACAAGGGAAGGGTAGGCCAGACACCACTCATGGTGGATTCTGTCTGAGACTGAAGTTCCCCTGACATTACTTACAAATAAGACTCATACTCCAACATGTGCATATGCGCACGTGCACACATGTGTGCGCGCAAGCCCACACACACACACACACACACACACACACACACACACGGTTCCACACATGACAAACAAAGGCAGAATGACTTGCCACAGTTTTACGTCCCTATACATTCATGCTGAAATTTCCAGATCTATTCCCACCCTGGGCTCCAGTGCCCTTTCCAGCTGCACCCCCATGGCAGCCAGATTGAGAGCGAACAGGACAATTCATGCTGTACACTAGCTACAAGTTACATCACAGAGTGCAGCTGTAAAACTCTGGGCGACACTTTGATCCCATGAATAGATCTCAGAATAGATGACCTGAAGGAAAAACGCTATACTTTCGCATTTTAATTTTTTTTCTACAAATTCATATTCAGATATGTTGCTTACCAGTGTATGAATGCAGTCTTCCTATGACCTGTCTTTATCCTCAGATAGCCACTTTCTTCCTGTTCCTAAGGCAACTGGGTCTTACTTTGGGAAAATCAGGGAGTCTCTCATGAAAGAGGCTAGGATTTCTAGGGTATTGACTCCAAGTTGTAATAATGAACAAATGTGTTTGGGGCTGCTGTTGTTGGCAATTAGTCACATGTGAGGGCAAGACAGAAGCAGAGTGCTTAAAGCAGCCGAGCAGCCCCATTCTAGAGAAGAACATCCTGCCTAGACAGTGTCAGTCATTAGTGACCA
This sequence comes from Myocastor coypus, assembly GCA_004027025.1. Lineage (NCBI taxonomy): Eukaryota > Metazoa > Chordata > Mammalia > Rodentia > Myocastoridae > Myocastor > Myocastor coypus. The sequence goes on along the minus strand of PVJA010015874.1, from coordinate 29,314 downwards.
GGCAGCCTTGTGGCTCCTGATACCAACTTTGCAAAGGTAAGTGCTCCTGCTGCTGTTGCTCAGTCCTCTTGCCCATCAGGCAAGGTAGCCTCCACCCGACCTCAGCTTTTGTTTCTTGTCTTTATTGTCTAGTCCCTCCCACCCCCCCATAGTCTTCTAAGAACCACTGAGCGCCCAGCGAGTCCCTAACACAAATGCGCTTGCCTTCCTGTGAGCTCTCCCTGCAGCCTCTGTGGGCGTTGTCTTGAGCTGTCTTTGGAGCTCACCAGCTGATTTACAGTTTGTATATTCATTAGAAACAGACTTCTTTCTAATTAAATGTATTTCATTACAATAATTTGTCCGTTATGTACTCATTAAGCGAGCTTATCCATCATGTTCTTCTAAATAGTGCATTTGTTTTCCAGCCTTAAACTGTTTCAGGCTCCTTCCACGCAGACAGCTGATTAACCTTTTCTCTTCAAACACATTAATGAGTTTTGTACAGTTGCTTTTGAATAACCAGTATTAGCCAGAGAAACAGTTCCAACTCTTTTTTATGATTTATGGGACACTTTAGCTCCCATGTTTTATAGCAACTTTATTATCAATAATGGTGATCAAAATATTAATTGTGTGTAACTAATGATATAAATACATATAATGGAATATAACAGAAATACATATATTTTCAAGTGTACACATTTGACATTTCATTATCCACTAGGGAGAACTGTTGAAAAATCAGTTTCTATGGTATTCTGAAGCTAAAGTATATATGTAGGATGCATATTTATATCAGTACCTAGTAGGTATTTAATGTATACATATACTAATGGCATGCATGCTGTATATTATACATGTGATGTATTTTAGGCATGCATACTGAGTACCTCATACAGAATGTCATGAGAGCTTTGTAGCCTCATCACATGCATGGATATGCCACGGTGGCTTTCTACGGTGACAGTCAAACTGGCTAGTAAATTAGTCTGCCTGAATTTGAAGGGTATTTCCATAATTAATAGACTTGTGACTCTGGCTGAGTACTTAAGCTTATTTTTCCACTGCAGTTTCTTATTCTATAAAACAGGAACAATGTCACTTTCTTCCTAAAGTCATAGTGAATGCTGGCATTCAATCAGGGTGTTACAGAATAAGAATGTATTTTAGGCATGCACATTTATACAGTAGTGGGAGGAATATGGGGACACAAAGAAGATCAAAAAAACTCGTTAACCAGAACCAGCATGGGTGACAGAGTAGGCCGTTTCCAGAATCTTGGTGCAGCCACTCCTGGACAATGATTACCTCTGTGTGGTTGCTGCCTTGTGAGCTCTCAGCAAAACCCCATGGTAGTTTCTCAGGTAAACTATTGCTATCTTTGAAACTCTGAATTTCAGGCAAAAAGTGCAAGTCATCTTTTAGTGCAAGTACAGTCCAAATATCATATAATTTACTTAATTAGCTGACCGCCCCTGTATCTTTATGTATCGAATCTGATAACCTTAGCCTGTGGTCACTTTTGGTCAGCAGGTCCAGTAGTTGGGACAGAGACCCACAGGAGGAGCGGGAAAACTCTTGAGTAGAGGTCGAGCCCTGAGAGAATCCATCTCTTCCAAATACTGACCTGGTGCCCGTGCTTTCTTTCTAGTCCTTCAGTTGTGTCCTCCTGCTCAGCTGCCTCGGATACCGGTTTGTATTCCACCACAGGTGCCAACGTCGCATGTGTCAGGCAGGGTGCGGGAAATGCTCATGAGGATGGCGCTGCCAGCGTCCTGCTTCCCACCCAGCCCTGGCCTCTCCTCTCCTTGCTTTAACCCATGTGCCTCTGCTCCTTGTCCACCGTTTGCATCCTGTGCCCTGCAGTTCCTTTGCAGGTGCACCTGAATCCGGTGCAAGCAGCTAGCACCAGGGATGCTGCCTGGTGTCTGGCACCTGCCTCTGCTCTGTAGTAGGATGTTACCTTTCCTTTCATGAGCTACCATGATCCAGTGTTGTCTGTGTAGCTTGGGTGGGAGAAGTCCAGCCTCCCTGGTAGGGAGGTGACAGCAAGGAAGCCTGGCTGGGCTTCGTGCTCTACCGTAACTCAACTGGTCCTGCAAGGTCAAAGCCCATGCTTTTATTTTTATTGTATGTATGTGTTTATGTATGTATGTATGTATTTATGTAACCTTTGGGAAAGATTCTGTTTTCCTTGGCTATTGCTCTAAGGATTTCTTGAACCTGGATTTCCAGGGATTGCCTTGGCAAGGTTGTCCTGCTGGAAATAGGACCAAGTGTAGCAGTAAAAATAGTCTCTGGGGAGGAGAGAAACTGTGTCTACTGATCTTACTGGAGGCCCTGGAGCCAGTTTTCAGCTCAGGGATTTTAGGTCATTTTAAATTCTTCACTATAGTAAACACCCCTTATGTTGAGTATCTTTGTTCAAAATGTATTCTTCTATGTTTCAGATGAATTTCTTAGCAAGTAGTTCTCACATGGTGTTATCAAGTAGGAAGGTATGAAACTGTCTTGAAGAAACACTGAACTGCGATCCGGAGGGTCTGTCATAGGAGGTGAGGCCAGTTTCATTGAATGTTATTAGTGTCACATGGAGCCATTTAAAATAATTTACTGCTATACCTTTAGAGTCAAGACGGTACTTACAACAGGAAAGCAAAGAAGAAGAAACAACTGTTTTAAAAATAAGCACAAAGATGCCTAATAAACAGTGAGAAAATTAGCCTTGCTATTATTAAAAAAATGAAACTTGTACTGACTTTTAAACTATTTTGAAAAAAAAGATTTTTTAGAACATTTCCTGCCTGCAAAATAAATTCATCTAATTTTTTTTTCTTTTTGGGTATGGGGATCAAACTCAGGACCTTTTCTTTGACAGGCAGGCACTGAAGCCTCTGAGCTATCATCACCCTGGCCCAGTTGGATCCAACTTTTAAACTATTGGGTGTAAGGAAGGACAGTACCTAGGCCCACACCTCTCCTCTCAGGTGCACGCAGCCCACAGCTACATGGTCTTCTCTTCCTCCGATAATCTCGTGAGGTGTGGGCTGGCCACGTAGGGCTTACTGTCTCACTGGACACAGTACTCCTGTTATAAGTGGAATGGGAGCTTTCCAAAGGTCATTATTCCTAGTGTGCATCTGCAGGAATACTGATTCCACTCATCGCGAGGAGCTGCAGGTGCACATCTCACGCCCCTGTTGTGTTTATAGCCCTCCTTCCTCTGTCTTGCAGTCCCTGCCCGTTTGTAGAAGCTCTGTCTCCTATTTTCTAATATCTGCCCTTTATTTTGCCCCTTAATTTATTTACACTTTGGGTTTCTCATATAAGACAAGCGCTGTGAGCAAGATGTTGTTGTAGGAGAGATTTATTTTCCACCTCATGCTAATTGAGGCTGAGGAATGATCTGTTGTCCCAGTTGCCGCGCCAGTGACAGTAGCCCAGTGCTTCTCTCATTGTTATTCTAGAATGTCTTTCTTTTGCATTGAGCCCGTATTGTCAGTGTTTATTCTCCGGGCATAGTTTTGATTGCTTGCTTCTGTTCCTAATGAGTGTTCTCGCTCTCTTTGTACTGTACTCTTACAATGCCACTGTACACATAGCAAGCTTCTAACACGATTAAACTTTTTTGCTTTCTGTCATGCTGGGGAGTGGACCGGGACCCTCTCGCATGCCAGGTAGGCACTTGGCCGCGCAGCCCCAGTCCCAGCCCACTACAACTTCACATTTGAAATGTCCAAGCCACTCTTTCTGAAGTACAAATGCGCAGCCCAATGATTTCATTAAAGCCCACGTTCCCCACTGGCTTCTGGACATGTTTCATTAGGAAATATTTAGACTCTTAAAAACAAATTGCCAACACTCAAAATTTGTGAGACTTTTCTCGTAAGTTTAGATTTCAGCTTCTTCTGTCAAGGGGAAAAAAAATACATGGTCTGGGAACACGGGGCCCACATTCTTCCAAGTCAGGACTGATCGTCAAAGGCGAGGCACTTGCCACGTGGCACCCTCCTCCCTCCTCACATAGCTGCTAACCACGCGTCCTCTGCGGCTCCTTGTCCCTTTGTGTCTCCATGTTCTGCCACGTGGGCTCAGAACACCCGTGTCATAAGGCTGCTGCGAAGGTTAAGTAGGCTTACAGATGTCAGTGCTAAGTGCTGGGCGCTTGCACATGTGTGCCACGGACACTGGGGCTATTAAACGTGTGGAATGTGTACACCATTTTTTTTTTTTTTGCCTCCTTTCTTTTAAGTTCTACAAAGGTAGTTTTCTTGTGGGAAGGGCCACTGTCTTCTCGGTGAGAAGCTCGTAGAGACGAAGGCCCCTAGCATGGCTCATAGGCAGCCAGGCCCTGCAGGGTTGGCCTGGGTGGCCCCGGAGAGCTCCGGAGACCTCCGCATGGTGAGGGTCAGCAGAGCTCCGCTGCTGGCCCTGCGCCACTAGCACCTGGGCAGCAGCATGTCCACTCCTCCTGTCTTCCCACATCAGCGGAAGGGCAGTGACAGTCGAGATGGAAGGCTAACATTTCCACTCTAAAGGACACTGTCCTCTGTTCCCTTTACAGCTCTACCTTCATAAAGAGACGTCTCTGCTTACAGTTTTCAGCCGTTCTCCTTTTGAGAGCACATAATATGGCCTTGCTTCTGTCGCTCCTTTTCCAAATCAAATTCAAATTCTTCACTCCAAAGTTGCTGATAAACTCTAAGCTATAACATCGTGTGTTATCTTTTTTCCTTTCTTTTTTAATAGAGCAGCTTTTTGAGATGTAATTTTCTACATTTCAACTACTTAAATGTACATGCTGGGGCAGTGAGCATGTTCCCATAACATGCAACTACCACTGTAGCCTCTTTTACCCAGGATTCACTACCCAGGAAGAAGCCCCACAGCCGGTTCCTGTCAGCTGGATTTTCCTCACAGCTAGGAAACCACTGATCTAGTTCCTGTGTTTTGTTTCACCCATTCTGAAGATTTTATGTGAGTGGAATTATGTGAGCTTTCCTTTGTCAGTGTTTTCCCCAGTTGAGCAGGATGCTTTCCATGTTCAGTCACAGGGTAGCTTATGGTGTCACTGCTTCCTTCTTTTGCCTGGCTGAGTACTTTTCCATTGTGTAGATAAACATGCCACATATTATTTATCTGGTTAGTAGTTGATAGATGCTTGAATTGCCTGAAATTTGTGGTTACTGTAAAAAATGTTCCTTTGACCATTTTTATGCAGGCTTCCTGTGGTTATTAGGGCGCACACATAGGAGTGGAAATGCTGGGTTGCACAAGTGTTGGTGCAACATAGCTCTGCCACAACTATAGTTACTATTTTCTGGACCCATTGGTTATTAAGGAGCGTGTCCCTGGGGAATTCTACTGTGCCTGTTACTGGTTTTTAGCTTTTGCTGAAGTAGGATTAAGGAACATACTTTCTATCACTTCAATCCTCTTAAGCACTCGGGTGCTTATTTTATGGCCTACGGAGTAGTTTGTCGGGTGAGTGTTCCGCATATGTTGAGAAGCATGGACATTTTGCTCTGGGGTGTCGTGTTGTGTAGACACCTGATATGTCTACTTGTTTTTAGGGTCAGTCAAGTCTTCTACTTCTATGTGGTAATCTATCTAGTTTTTTATTTGCTCATTTATTTTGTAATGCAGTTGGTATGGCATCTTACCATGCAACTCAGACTCTTACTGATCCTCTCTTTGTTTTTTTGCAGGAACCAGGGTTTGAACTCTGGCCCTTGTGCTTGCCAGGCAAGCACTTATTCCACTGAGTTATCTCCCTGGTCTCATGGGTTGCATTGTTTTTCTTGAGAGGATGTTGCGGGTTTCATGTCAGGAAGCTTTGATACTTGTGAGTCTTTCCAGGTCTATTGTTAGAGCTCATAAGAGCAGGTGTCCAATAATCTTCTTCACTCTAGGTCTAGCATAAACTAAAGTTTGACTGTTCCAGAGTTACTACTGAATGCTTTAATTATTATAAAAAATGTGGTCCTGGGCTAAGGAGGTAGCTCAGCCATTTGGGGCTATCTTGGCGGTCTAAGTACCTTCCTGGCAAGTGCAAGTTCCTGGGTTTAATCACTGGTACTGTACTCAGTGCGAGCCCTATGCTGAGCCAGTGACCACGACTGGACGTGGTGGCACATGCATGTAATCCTAGTGCTGGAGAGGCTGAGACAGGAGGATCACTATGAGTCCAAGCTGTGTAGCGAGACCCTGTGCCAGATAAATAAATACATGATTTAAAAAACATTTTTAAAATGCAGCCCCTGGGCTAGCAGAATCAGAATCACTTTGTTAGTATTGCAAAGCCTTAGATCCTACTACAGATCTACTGAATCTGAAATCTGCAAGTGGGCCTCAACTATGTGCTTTAACACATTCTCTGGGTAGTTCTGGTGCATACAGAAATCTGAGAGCCCTTTTCACAGAGAGCAAACTGGTCAAGCAATGGCTGTGATTCATCCAGATGGCTGACAACAGTTGAACAAAGCCCTGAACATGGTTTCAAAGTAAATCCTGAGGGGATTTGACTGACCTTGGGAGATACAAAAGTTCCATGTTTTGTTATACAGGTCTTGCTTTGACTTGCCCTTAACCACGCAGCAGAACAGTTTAATCACGAGGCATATAACGTAAAGCTAGATTAGTATGCTGAGCTATAAAAGGCTTAAATCAACAGCTTCTATCATTGCCAGTTTTGACAATAATCCACTGCGATTATGAAACATTGGACTATATAACTACTTTCTCTTAGTTCAATGAGAAGAAATTTTTTGTACCAATAACAATCAGAAAATTTATTACGTCTACACCCTGTGCTCTGTATAAATACTAGGAGGACAATAATATGCATTATATCAATTATTGGGAATGTATTACTGATGTGTTTTGAAATTGTTGCATTGTTATTTCTTATTAAAAATAATAATAACAATAAAAGAAATCTGAGAGCTCCCATGCCAGGTGATACTTCTCAAGGCTTCATATGCATATGAATCTCTAAGGATTTTATTTATTTTTTTCTGATTCATTGGAACTGGTGACTGATTTTCTGACTACATTTTGAATGATAAGGGCCTTATTTTGAGTCCAGGGGCCTGATTTTCATGGTATGACAGTGTTTGTTTTCATCACTAATTTCATAGTGACAAGAAGACTGATTCTGACATTTCCATTTTCAGGCTCCTCTTCTTGTATGGACAACTCACAGATAGATACATGTATTTTACATGAAATAGTTTGGCACTCTCTCCAAATTTCTAAATCCAAATTGCAGAAAGCAGGCATTTACTATAATTGCTAATAAAAATATAATGCCAATGTCCCTTGCTGAGTATTATCATTTTGTGCTGACCAGTCCACCTATTTCCTCTGAGTCTTTGCACTATCTCTGGCAGGAGAGGTCAGTCTCATAGTTTTCTCCTCTTTTACACTTCCAATTTGAATGTCTCCAGCTGAAATTCAGATTAAATCACGAGCCTGATACCATCAGGCTATGACTTGGTAAAACCTTTACCTAGAGCCAGGTCTGCAAATTTGAACCCCCGCCTTCTCGGGGTTTTGTGTTTGTTCTTTTGCTTTCAGTGTTTTGTGTGAATACAACCAGGAAAATCCACGCACAGAATTAAACTTCCTATGCAAGGAAGTGCTGTGACTAGGATGACGGACGGGACTGGAGCCTGAGGTCTAGATCATTGTCGCCACACTGTTCCTTCTAGAAATTCCTGTACTGCTAGGTATGGTGGCTCGGGCCTGCCGTCCCCACAACTCTAGGAAGCTGAGGCACAAATTCAAGCTCAGTCTGGGCAATTTGGCGCCAAGTTTCACTTGGTGAAACTCCATTTCAACATAAAATTAAATTAATTTGAAAAGAGACAGTGGGGGATGGGTAATAGCTCAGTGTGAAAGCTCCGGGTTCAATCCCAGTGCAAATAAAAAAGTCAATTAATTAATTAAACACAGGCATTGTACTTTTTATGAACTTAATAAAACAAGACTTTTATTTTACTTGGCAGTAAAGAGAAGAGTTCAAAAGGACTGGCAAACATTAGAGCACCTCGTGTCCTGGGGCTGAAGTTAAGCTGTCTATCTCAAAGTCTTAGAGTTTTGACTGGGTAATGGGGGTGACTCGAGGGTCCCAGGGAGGGAAGATGGGTGCCCAGCCTGTGACACGTTTTTTCTCCCTACTGCCTTCTTTCCCTCTCTTTCAACACAGGCAAGGGAGCTCTGTTCTCTGCTCATTACACCGTAGCCTGAAGTGTGAGGTCTGATCGCTCATATCTAATCTTGGACCAGGAAATACATTATTATTAGTTAAAAAGTTATCCATATTAATAAATAGCAAACCAGCCTATGTTCTGCAGTCTTGGCCATTGTATACTGAGTTTTGCCATCTGGGTAACTGCGCCTGGACAGATGCCTTCCCTCTGCAGACATTATTCAAACCCTGTTTTTGAAACAAGCGAAGACTATCTTAAAAATGTGGCAATTTCTAGTATGAGGGGTCTTGGATGAAAAGTAGCCTAGATAGATTAATTCCCATAGTTAAAATTTTTAAACTTCATGTAAGTTAAAAATATCTCTCAGCTCCTCTTCTTCTCTCTTCCTCCCTTCTGTCCTCCTCTCCTCCTTCCCTCTGTCTCTGTCTCTGTCTCTGATTGCTTCATGATTTAATTTGCAAACATAGGTTGATATTTTTTAATGTTCAGTGGAGATCTCTGAAGATCTCTTTCCCTTCTGCCTGGCAGGACTTAGACTGGCCGGTGCAATGGCTGCTTGAGACTGGGATGAGCCTGGGCCCTCCCAGGCAGCGTTTGGCACACAGGGCTTTCAGGGGGCTGAGGAGAGCTAAGACACTGAACCAGGTGAACAGTTCAGAGCTGGCCACCAGCCAAAGAGGAAGTGTACCAGGTAGGCAGTTGGAGGTTTGCGGGCTGCGGATACCCAAGGGCAAAGTAATACGGGGACTCTGAAGTCTGACTGGGCAAACAGCCATAAACTAAGAATATCACTGGGAGGGAAAGGTGGGGACCGGCAGGGAAGCAGAAACTCAGCGAGCTGCATGAGCACCAGGCCCAGGGACAAGAGGCTTCGAGAACCAAGACCCAGCCCAGTTATGATGTAGCTGGAAAGGCATGAGCCGGTGTACCTGACCTCAGGCGCCTCCCCCACCAGGCTCTGCGAGCAGAGCCGAAGCAGGGCAGACTTCTGTGGCTCAGCCCCGAGCCCAGGGCCCCAGTGCTTGGCACAGAGAAAAGAGAACTAAATCACCGGGAGGCTCAGCGTCTCGGCTGCAGAACAGAGCCCTCAGCCACCTTGCTGGGGAAGGGGACCAACGTGCCTTGCAACAGGCGTTCCCCAAGGACGGGCTCCTCTTCCTCCTGTCAACGCCTGTCACCCATGTTGACTCTCAGCTGGGCCAAGATTCGGCTATGAGGATGACACGTGCAGGGCTTGGAGGTCAGTGTGGAGTAAGGGAGAAAGCCTCACCCGAATACAGGCGCTGGGCACTTGCCAGGAAGGTGGAGGGTTTACTTGACACGTGCCTTTTAGAAGCAACTTCCGGTTGGAACTTCCCACTGGGACAAGGATTGGGTCATCTTTTTTTGTTTTGAACTAAAATAACTTAGTGCTAAATAATAATAATAATAATAATAATAATAATAACAATAATAAAATACAAATAAAAAACAAAAGTAAAAAACTGACCTTGTCAGTTTCTCTCTATGCTCCTTTGATCTGATTCCCTTGGGTGGGTTTCTGTTAGCAGTAGAGATGCGGCTTGGCAAGGGTGTGGACACGTGGGTGACAGTGCATGAAGGAGGGCCGTCAGCCTGGAGCTGTCAGCAACATGGATCCGCTGTTTCACCGAGATGAGGTGTTGTGCGCAGGCGTGCTTGAGGACAGTGCCCTCCTCCTACAGAGAAGGGACCTAAAATTAATTTCTGACCATGTGACTACTACCCCTGGTGATCCAGCGCTGGAAGGGTAAAATCCAGGCCCCTTAATCTGACAGATCACCACTCAGCATCTCACCCACATACCCTGTGCAGCCCCAACCGCGACTTCCGCCTCTTCCGCTGTAGTCTGAAGCCAACCTGAGCTCTGCAAGTTCCAGGCATTTATATCTCCTGGGTCTTATTTTCCTTCCACTCTACTTGCGTTCAAACTCTTGCTTATGGTATAACTCCAAGTTCGGAAGTCACTACTTCCAGAAAGCCTTCTCTAAATCTCCTGTGATTAATTCAGCTAGCGCTTCACCGTTCATCTTGTAGCACGCAGCAGTTACAATTAACCATGCAGTGAAACAGCTCCCTCCTGCAGTAGCCACCTCTATATTAGCCTCACTCCCCACAAAGCTGAATGATCAGGGGTCAAGAACTGACCCAGCAATCTTGTGTCCAAGCACCTACTAGGCATTAGATATTTGACAGTTTTTTGATGGACGAATAAAAGAATAAACTGACCTGAATGGAAAAAAAAATTTTTCCAACAACCACGAAAATAACTCAGAGTAACCTTGGCAATCATGAAGTATTAGAATACATTACTGGAACATCAGTAACTCCTGAGCAAAAATAATGCAAAATTTTGCAGAGTGCCAAGGAAGGCCTTATTAAGGTAATGGCATACCACCATGACCTCTAACTTTTACATATGTGCACACAGGAGCTTATACATTCATCTGAGGCTGTGGGAATTGTGAAAACAATTGCTAAAATGTCTCAGAATGAAGACTACCGAGATGCAGACTTGTGATGATGTCATGAAAGAGTATTGCTACTGGCGCAGAGTGATTAATTGTGATATTGGTGATATTTTGTTGTGATTTATAACAGTGAGACACCTGACTTTCCAAATGCCTCTGCTTCACGTGTTCTCTGGTGCTAGCTGCAGGAACTCACAACACCACCCAAAGCAAGGTCAGCGCTCCTCTGCTTCAGGTCCTCGCTGTGCATTCAGGGTCCTTGTGGGGCTAGGACTGCGAATGTATTGCCTTGGATTATTGAAAATCTCTTTCCTCTCTTCGATTTTTGCCCATTAAGTTAAACATTTCTTCAGCTCTTCTAAGAAAGAAAGGAAATGAAAATAAACATTCTGTCATTATGATGTCTTTTTTTTTTTTTTTGTAAATGTATTTAGTACAGGATCTACAGGGTCCCACTACACAGACTGGACTCCCAGTGAGCCTCCTCTTTTCAGCCTCCCAAGCCCTGGAAGTACGGGTGTGCACCTCCACACTCAGACTCAGTTGCAGTCTCAGCATGCTCCGGGGTGAGGCCAGCTACGATGTCTCTATAACAGTCATGTCTTTTTCCTGTCACTGCCGGAAATGGCACTTTCTCATCTCTCTTCCTGTTCTATTTCAATGTACTTTTCCACATTGTCATTCTACTCTGCTGATTCTCTTAATTAACATTGTCAATCATCAGATTAGCCATTTGGGATTTTTTTATATTATTCCATTTCTGCAGCATTTAATTTATATTTAATTTTTGGTACCATTTGACTTCTTCTCAACATTCGGTGAATTTTGTTTTCTTCCAGGATTTATTCTTGGGCTTAATTCACTGTCGCAATCCCATAGGATTTTGCACAGTTTTGCTGCTATCTGCTTCACATGCTGGTAGTTCTTCAGTTAATGTTTCCAGTCGCACCCGCTCTAGGAACTGATCTCTCCCTGACTGCCTGGCAGGAACACCTATTTGAATACTCCACGGGCATTTTAAGTACAAACTTTCCCAAATTAAATTCCTGTTTTCCCATAATGCTATACTTTCTGTATCGTATAGTCCAGTGGGTGAACGCTAGCTTCCACTCCGCTGACACAGTTAGAAATCCCGCTCATTCAGCGCCATGCGTAGTTCCTCAGAATCTTCCATACATCCTTTGAGATAGAATCCAGAATTAAAATGAAATCTCTTAGGCGTGCACACTGTCGCAGAGATGCGCTTACTACCCTACCTTTGCACTGTCTCCTCCTTGAATTTGTTGCTCTGCTTCCTCTCAGTTTGTCACCTCTTCTCTAATTCCATTCATTGGTGTTTGAGATAAGGGCTTGGCCACTGTTGCAGACACAACCTAGCGTGGATTTTCTATCCTTCCAGTTCGATCTGAATGCAGGGAGTCTTTTCTCCTCTGCTCCTGATCGTCCTCTGCTTTGCTTTCCATCCAGTCCCTTACTTGTCATGCTCTGCAACCTGGGTGGTTTTCAACTCTCCTGTGAGGAACTTGTCCCTTCGGCTACACAGCCATGCCTAGAAAAGATTCAAGCTTGCTATAACCCCTTTGGCTTTTGTTGGCCTTTCCGAGCCCTTCCCTGGCCATTGCTTTCTCTTAGTCCATATCATTTGTTGGCAGCAGCTTGGACCTAGTTCTTCATTTTTTTTTTTTTCTTTCTATACTGCCGATGTAATGTATCCTGTTATTTGGTCAACGGAGTTTATTGCTATCAACTCTACTTTCAAAGAGCTGCATTGTTATTTGCTGATATATCAACATTTCGGGATCAGATTTAGATGAAAAAAATACTCCTGTGAGAGTTAAATCTAGAAGCACCGTGTTTTCAGATAGCGAAGTTCATGTTCCTGCAGCAAACTCACTGATGACTGTAGAGTGGAGCTCGCACCGCAGCAGGTAACCTCACTGCCTGCACCATGGTACCTCGGCTCACCTCTAGCAGTGGCCCAGATGTGGGAGCCATTCTGTGCAGCTCAGAAACCCTAACCTGTCCTGATGTCCTCTGGCGTCTCCCCAGCACTCTCCTCTAGTCCTTACAAATGTGCTCAGCACAGCCAGATGACCTCAAGGAGCACCGGGACACTGTGCCAACCTTTGACCAACTAAGTCCTAGTCCTGAGCGATAAACTCTCCAGCCTCCCGTCTTACAGGCTTCTGCAGAATTCTGGCAGAATCCAGCCTCGCGAACCATAGCACCAAGCTTAAAGCCACAGTCATACTTATTTTCCTTCTTTACTTCTTGCTTTACCTAGCCCTTCCTTTCTGCTTCTGGAGGGCACCACCAAATAAATCAGTACCACAGTGTCTTCAGCCTTGCCTCAGTCTCTGATCTGGTGCGAAATTTAAATGAAGACACTTGCACCTTTGAGGTAATATAAAAGCTCTACATGACTAATGACTGTTTACTTAAGCAATATTTTCCAAGTTATCTGTTTGTGGAATGAAGGACCTCTTAGGTTCCAGATAGGCAGCCATGATAGTTGATAGTATTAGGTTACGAATATTAAATCTGAAATATAAGACTTTATGGATCCAATTCATAAGCTAATGCCTTATTTCAGTCATTTTCCAAGGGATTTTTGGGATTTTCTTGCTGATAGTTTTGGGTAACAATTTACTTATTCCAGTTAGAGTTAATAGATGCTATTAATGTAACCTGAGAGTATGGTTGACCAGTATATGATTAAAACACAAAATCAAATATGACAACCCACAGTTTCAACGGAAATCATTTTATTGGGAAATATCATAATTTGATTTTTAAATGTGCTTAAAATTCTTTTTTTTTAACAGAATGGAATTAATGTCAGAGACAAAGGGCAGCTGCCTCTGGGCTGGTCTTCCTGCCCCTGGTCCTGTCTTATCCGCATCCTTTTTCTCTGTGTGGCAGAATGTACTGCCTAGCACAGACCTGACTGAGTCACTGCCCTGGCGTTCACCCATTGCAGGGAGGATTCTCACTCCAACCATGAAGTCTGCTTAGCCTTACTGGCACGCTTTTAACAGTGTTCTCTGGACAGCCTCCTGACCTCACCTCTCTGACATTGTCATCGTCCCTTGCACGTCGTAATCCAGTCAGTAACACTTCTTTCAGTCCTCATGCCACCCTCTTCTGTCTCCGCAGATCCTTGCTAACTCTGCCACCTGCCTTGTTTCCCATTCAGTTGCCCACAGTTTAGGCTGCTACATTCTCCAGTGTCTCTTCAGCCCCCAAGGCTACAGAAACAACCTTTCTGCTATATTTCTCACAATTAATTAGCTTCCATTTTCTGTATAAGCTCCTATAGACCCATCTTTTATTTTAAAATTATTTAACAATTTAATTTAGTTTCGTGGAAAAAAGGTAAAACACATTTCCCTAACAAAACCATAGAAGAATAACAATAATTAGTACATGACATGTTGTATCTTTAAAGTACCTGCTCAGGGTACAAGAAAGGGGCAGGAATTTAGCTCAGTGGCACAGCACCTGCCTGGTAAGTGTGAGATCCTGAGTTAGATTCCCAGCCTCCCCCCTCCCTAATAGATAGCTCTTAGTGGGCCCAGTGATAAATTAAAATAATTTTGCCCAGGCTTACACTGCAGCTCAATTCCTAATTAGAATATTTTTAATACCTCAAGTTTTTCTTACAAACTTGAGCTTTTCAATAATAAGACAGTGGCCCCTGGAGATGTCCAGGTACCAGTCTTTGGAATCTGTGTGCATTACCCTGTGTGATAAAAGAGACTTTTCAGATGTGATTCAGACTCGACGAAGAATCTTGAGGTGACCCTGCATGGTTCCCATGGGCCTCAGTGCAACCTTAAAACCCCAAGAAGGAGCTGGGAGACTCAATAGACAGAGGGTACAGTGTAGTCCTAGGATGCCAACTCTGGGCAGAGTGCAGAGACGGCAGCTCTAGAAGCTGAGAGGACAAGGACCTGGGCTCCTCCTAGAGCCTCTCGAGGGAGCTTGACACTGACACTGACATTGACTTTGGACTTTGGGCCTTCAGAACTGTAGAATTAATGCCCATTGCTGCAGGCATCAGCTACACTAGGCTTGTGGTGGTTTGCTGTAGAGCCACAGAACATCCACATGCCACTGAAGCCACTAGGACCCTCTCCCACGATTTCCATGGAGAAAGATCTCCCATAGGCACTCCTGTGCTCCAGTGCTCCTCTGACGCCTTGAGTTTGCCTCAGGGGAAGGTGATATTTTCTGCCACAGCAACTGTCCTTGCTCTTACTTCTGCACACTGTTAAACTTTGTCCCTTGACCACCTGGATAATCATCCAGGGAGGACAGGACCTACTTTTGTGTTGTCCAGCGTGGCCTTCTTAACCCTCGGTCTGGTGCATGCTATTCTATTCAAGTGTACCAAGAAACGTATTAGAACATGGCTGATTCTGTGGGATCCAGCCTAATACCTTCTGAATAAAAGTGTGTTGAGTATGCACATCTAAGGAAAACTACCTTAAATGTCAGGGGCTGGTCCGGAGCTCACTTCCTCCATCCTGCAGTTCCTGACCCAGGGAGATAGGACCGACCAAATACGTGACAGAGTCTCGCTTCCACAAGCTATCTCCTGTCACTTCCTATGCTACGGACACACCCAGAATGGGAGCGATGCTGGAGCTCTGAAAGAGGGAGCAGAGGTAGAAATCCCTTGCTGTAAAGTGTGCTAGAACTAGCTCATTAATCCTGTCAATAGCTCCATAAGCAGTGTTATTTTTATTCTCATTTGAAAGACCAGGAAATCAAGACAGGGAGTTTAAGTAGTTCAGCCAGGGTCATGTTTCTTGCTGCTGGCAGAGTCCAGAGTCAAGCTCAGTGTGACTCCAAATCCTATCCTACATTGCCGGAGAGAAACAGCAGCCCTGGGAGAGGCACTGGCAGGGCAGCAGACCTACAGGAATCTTGCTGGCCACTGCCAGGCCTCGATGGGTGCGGGTCTCGGGTGTGCTGATCTGGGCAGCCCACATCTTGAGACCTACAAAGTGGGTTCTTGGTGCAACTGAGCACAATGAGCCCGCTTCTTAGAATAGGAGACTGGCTGCTGCTGCTAATTCTTTTTCCCACAGTGTCATAGGCCATGTTGCCTACAAGCACAGGAGCTGGAGGACCCAGAAGTTTAAACAGTTCATGAAAGTATCATGAAACAAGAAGCAAGAAAATGGGTCTCCGAGTAAAAGAAGCACATATAAAACTTCTTTGCAATACGAACTTTTTGGGGGATGAAAACTAACACATCTAAGCTATTGTGCCATTCTAAATTACTGCATCATTACAAGGTTTTAGACTTTTATAGTGCAGACCATTTTGCAAACTGTGTTGCATTGCAAAATCAAGCACTTTAATGAAAACACAATGGATAATTTGGAATAATAAAGCCGATGCTAGTGTTTCTACCTTACTTGAATCTTGAATTGAGAACTAGTGCCTTAATAATGGGGCTGGCTGTCAACTTTGACTTCTGCAACAGCATGAAGAAGGGTCCTGAGCCATTTCTCATCATGGGCTCTTGAAGACACACATTTCTGAGGTGTTTTGTTCTTGTGAGTTGGGCTTCTCAACAGCAAGAAACCAGGGGGCTGCTGGATTCAAACACCTACAGTATTTGGACTGGCACCTAGCATGAGAAGGTCCTTTAGAGACTTCTCCAAATACAACTTCTCTAACAGAAATGGAATGCCTATCTCTGACAAAACAAAACAAAAAAGGAGAATATAAATGATGGACCATTTTGCAGCAAAAATGTATTACAAGATAGTTAGGATAGATATACAGCTACTTTCTCTTAGTTCAATGAGAAGAAAGGGTTGTACTAATCGTGTTTAGATAAGATATCATGTCACATTTTATCCTCTGAGTAACTACTATGAAGACAATAATATGCATTGTATTAATTACTATCACTGTCCCACTAATCTGTTTTGAAACTGTTTCATTATTATTTTATCTTTTTTTCTCACTAAAGTGAATGAAAAAATTTTAAAAAGAAGGAAACTAAATGGCACAGCAAATGCAAGATGCCTAACGCACAGGGATGTGCCTTTTCTCCCTCGGTGCGTTTGCCTCACAGGAATATCCCTTTTCTTATCAAAGGAACGAGTGGCCAGGCTCCCAGTGCACGCCTGTTTGCAATTTCCTCATCCATCACTCCAGATGGGAGATAGATGCAGAAGTTACTCCCCATTGATGTTGCTAAATGCTTAACGTCTGTACAAGGTCCATGGATATTTTGATTGAAATTAGCCAAAAGCAGTGCCTATTAAACGCCAGTTACTTGCATAACACAGTGATGGTCACTGCAAATAGCTAAAGCTGATAGATACTATGTATTCTGGAGTATAACAGAAGTAGAAAAGGTTACCTGGGAACCTGGAATTTGCAGATATATACATAAAACTTAGGGGAGAGTCTATGCACTTTGATTCACTCAGTATGAAATTCAGTATTCTTTGTTCCTATGTTGTACCTACCTGTAAACACAGGTACCAGTCAACATAGATTCATATCCTGTCCTATATCTAGTGTCCCGTTGAGTGTAACCCACAGGAATAGTGATCTGGTCTCTGCTTGGAGAATATCTATTGCAGACCCTGTCTCCGACAGCTAGCTAATCCTTCCATGGATTCTAGCAGGCACAGCAGAGGGATAATGTTAGAAAAATAACTCTGCTTATTTCTAGAAGACTCTCCTTCCAGTCCCTATAGAGTCTTTAGACCACGTAATACTGTGAGAAGGCCTTCGACGGAGATCACCCTCAGCAGGTGGGCTGGGCTCCCTGGCCACGTGGTCTGCGCCTACACCTTCATCTCAACTTTCCATCTCAACCCAGATCCCAAAGAAAAGAAAGGAGAGTCGTGTTTATTTATACTTCTTGTACTGATAATTCAGTGCTATGGCCTGAATTGTTCTTGGCTTAGAGATCTGCAAAGTAACAGAATCCTTTGTGGAGCATGGGGTAGAGATGACCCCGGGCCTCCCCAAAGTGCTCGCTCCCCAGGGACGCCACCAGTCTTGCCTCATCTTCTGCCTTTCCCTCCTTTCAATGCAGGGTTCTTGCCAGCACTATCATCTTGCTGTCATTATTATCATTCTGAGTATTAACCTGTCTACCTGAAAACAGAGGTGTCTTCAAAATGGTTTGGAAAGGAAATGCTTGATTGGAGAGAAGAGCTTTAGAACATAGAGTCATGCTCATAATGTGTTGATTTTTGTGCCAAATTTCTTTCAAATTCATTTGTTTTTTCCAACAGTTATCTCGAGCTTAAGAAAACTTTGGGAAATGAATGCAGGGAGCTGTCTGATGAGGGTAAAACAGGAAAATTCAAAGCCTCAGAGGTAGTACGGCAGCAGAGATCTACCCCAGCAAGCACGTCACGCAGTCTGCAGTCTCTCTTCCTTTCTCTGGAGATGGGTTCTTCACCGCCTCTCTAAGCAAGCTTCTTTCTCCCATACAAAACAGCTTAAGAGTGAGCCCAGGAATGCAACAGGGCATCAGCTATGCCCTGGGAAGGTTCTACGTCGATTTCCTGAACTCGGTAGATCAGTCTAGGAGTGAATTCTTCACTTAAATTGACCAAAGTATACACTTCCGCACTGGTGCTTTAATCTGGAGAAAGAGAGAGCAGCGTCAGTTATTTTCTGCTGTGGACTCTGAGTGTTTCCTATTCTAGGGAAAAATCCTTCCTGGGAGGAGTGCAGGCAATACGTGGGACGGAGGCAGGCAGCCCGCGCTGGGCACAGTGCAGTTTTCTTTCCTAGTCCGATCCTGAGCTGTATTTGTTCTTTTTGTAGTTACGCTGCTAGTCTTCCACATTTTTTGATTTTGTTTTGCTCGGCTGCCTTCTTGTTGACTTGCTGTTACTTTCTATTGAAATAAGCTTTACTTAGGAAATACTTTTAAAGAAATAAAAGTTCCATAGACCACTATTTCAGGACCTACGGGAGACCTAAAATCTGCCAAAATTGGAAGTGAGGGGTAGAGGAGAAGGTAGAGAGCTGTGGAGCGAGGGCCAGAGCAGCGAACACGAACTCATCCACCGGAGCCTCCCACTGGCCCCAATCAGATAGAGCAGACAGGCTTGGAGAGTGCAGGTACGGTGCAGGAAACTGCACCGCCCTGCAGATGCCAAGACACAGAGGCAGAGAGCCCCAGGGGAGATGAGTGCAACCCCGCCTGAAGAGGTGACATGTGGTTAGGTGGGTGGCATGGACACGGGTACAGGGCTTGCTGCCTAACCATCAAAGCCAATGAGTGAAAACAACCACAACCACCACAACTACTCGTGTGACAGTGTCTTAAATTTTTGTTCATGGCACCTCTTGGTCCCATGCATGTACTTCTAGTCCTTGACTGAGGCTTTTATATACTAACAAAAATGCTCAGTGAAGTCACTTCCTCAATTTTAGAAGATAAGACATATAAAATTGATATTAATAAGACTGGTATATTTTAACACTAGAGGTTCTTCATCCTACAAAAACTTACCATAGTGTTTTTTAACCTAAATGTATGTCTCTTTGCAATGTAGCTAAAGATGGGTTCATTTGTCTGTGCCTTTTAGGCAGGCCTACCAGCACAAGGAAGCTGTCCCCTGTATCCAGCCTTGCGAAGTTCAGCTTGCTGCACATGATAGTGGAAAGGTCAAAGATTGGGCATAAACCCACCTCATTCCAGATACATCATATATGTAACATTTAAACAGCTCTGCACTGTTCCTTCTGTTCGTTTATTCTCACTTACGATCAAGATGGAAAGTTTGCAGGCTGTGTAAATGGCTTTCTAGAAACCCACAACCAAGTTTATAAATTCTCTAGCGCCATAGCAAGGACTGCTGCGTGGAGAATACCAACCGCCATCTGTTAAATGAGTACAGATTTTTAGAACAGAAAGCATCTCGCCATCCATTACTTGACATGGTTCCTACTGCAATCCTTTGAAGCAGGAATCATTAGCTCTGCTAAAGAACAATGACACTGAGGTGGGGACCTTAAATGACCTGCTGAGGAGTAGTGCTCAGGGAGCCAGGATCCATCTTCCGTTCTTGGGACTTCTTTCCTTTCCTGTACAGTGCAGCTGCTTCACAGCAAAACACCTTGCCTGTCCTTGTGTGAGCTGGCTGAGGTGTCTTACGGATGACACTAACAAATTTCTGCCAGGGCATTTCCCTCTTTTTCAGGCATGAAGCTGCATAATTGTTCTAGGATTGATCTTCTTGAAAATTGTTCAGGAATCAAGGCCCACAATGCATTAGGAAGTTTCTCCATTGCCTGACACCAGACTTGTCTTGGATTTCATCCTTCTGTCTGGTAACTGACAACCTTGCCCCTGTTCCCACCTGGTAAATTAACCACTGCTATTTTTCTGTGCTAAACTGAGGTAGCAAAATACGTTGATGTTTCAACCAGCTGAAGTACAGGGTATATAGAACCTTCGCTGTTTACCTCACGTGAATAAATCAGAGAATAATTTTTTTTTCCAAAAAATTGAGTCTGTATTTAAGTACTTCTAGTTTATTACATTTTAAAAATATTGTCATCATGACGGAATATAATTGTGAGTCTTACAAATATATAGTCATTTTATAGTGGTATGTTTGTTTTAAGGCAACCCCAGGTAGAAAATCCACCAGAAACGAAAGGTAATCACATAGTTCAGGGAGATTGCTTGGTTTAACTGTGGACAGACCTGGAAAAGAACAAAATACATACAGCCTTCTGAAAACCAAGTGATCTTTTCTTTTTTAAAGCATTCTAGAAAGTTTCGCTGCACCTACAATTTCATGCAGGAAGTTGGGAAATAGAAAATATTTGATTTTCTAGGATGGTTAATAAGTAAGTAGGAAATTATTTTTTCTTTAGTCAATATCTCTGTATCACTTTTTTGTCCCAGTTCAGACGTTTTCATTATATATTAGAAGAAGAGTTTGTATCAGGAAATGAATATTATTCAAGTTAACATTTTCTCTGTACAATCTTCTATACATATTTATGAGCCAAAAATAATGGAAGGAATCATGCAGTCACTTGATGATAGAGAATTTGAAGGGGCAGAGAATTCTACAGCCATCTCCATCTTTAAAATCTATGATAAGCCAACTGTAATAATCATAGACATATTTAGAGGGACTCTCAGGAGGGATAATCTGTCTTCTCCTAATTTGAAGCCATGGAAAGATAAAGTCTTCTGTGAATAATCTTGTTTCCATAGTTGTTTCCAACTTAAAATCATAGTTAAAATGTTCTTTGCTGAGATCTTTTTATTCAGTCATTACATTTGTGCACAAAACATTTGACTTAGTACTTCAATTTAGATTTATTTACAGAGCCAATCTTACTGCAAGAATGTCATGCCTTGAAAACCCTCTTGAAACTGTTTGACTTAATTTACAGTGTTGCAAAATGTACTCAGGTTCTCAAACAAGCGTTGCATTTCTAGGATAACTCTCTCTTGCTTCATCTTAATTATAAAAGTCCTGTCTTTTTACACACTGTATCAGATGCTCTTGATGCATCATTAGATTAGATTGATCAAACAGTGCACCTCTGGATTCTTAAAACAGAGGTTATTGTAGAGATTTCTTCACAGACTTCTGGCCCATCTTCATGGTTGTAGGGAGAGTCTCTCTAGAGAAACCAAACAGCTTTGGCACTTTGTCCTCTTATGGAATCAGGTTGGAGCGGGTTGGGTTCCAGATGTTGTTGGCGTTTCCTAGCTACCACATTTCAAGAGAGGAGAAAGCAGGATTTTGACAGCATATAACCACTTCGCAAATCATCAGCATCTCTCTTGACAGTAGGGGTGAGAAGTGCGCCATTTTCACCTAACGTGGACAAGATTGGCTCTCGGGCTAAGATGAGCGGCTCTCCTGTTTGGCCCAGATCACATCGACATTCAGTAGTGTTCAGGCTAAGGTGTGGATCAGGAGAGAGGATTAAAAGTCAGAAAACATAGTTTGAGCTTCTTTGCATTCCAGGATTCAGTGAAGGGAAACAACATAAGAGTGCAGTGCCTCATTGGAGGGAGTGGTGGTGGTAATGAAATCTGCCTCAAGGAAGCGGTCATCAGCCTAGGATGTAGAGCATGTATTGATGTGAGAAATGAAAGAGCCCTGCAGGTGGGTGTGGCTCTTGGGAGGCAGTTGGAGCATCAGGGCTCTGCACTCATTAGCAGCTTCGTCCACTGCTGAACTTGTGGCTGAAGGTGCTGTGAGTTGGGTCTGGAGAGAGCTGGATCATGGGTGTGGCATGGAAGGGTGCCTTTGCCATCAGCACCTCCTCCTCCCCGCTTCCTGGCCACTCTGCCAAGGGCGAGCAGCCTTCCTCTTCCGCCCCTCTAGTGTGCTATGTTAGCCAGGAAGCAGCATGCCAGGGACTGAACCCAAGGGGGGACCGGAAGCCACATGAAGCTCCGCCTTAATCTGCAGGTGTCAGACAGCTTGTCCCAATGATAGCAAAGTGGCTAATATAAGGTACTGAAAGACACTGGCAGAAGGACTTCATGGCCACAATTACAACTTTACGCAGCTCCTACCAGCTATAATAAGGGCAGAAATCATTGGAGGCACGTAGGAGGCATGATTAGAAGCAGACCAGTCAGAAGATGTTACATTTTCATATGCAAAATCTATGGGTTCCAACTTGCATCTTTCTGTGTGTCACTGACAAAAAAGACTCAATGTTTGCTCTCCTCAGCCAAGCCTAGTGATTCCTCCTATCTGCAGACACCAATCATGAGCCAAACTAATGGCAGAATTCGCTTTTACATTCTTCTCTCTACGGCTCGAATTTCTTTCCTGTGATTATTATTTGCTTTGTAATTTTTAAAGTCCTTTTGAGATAAAGTTTCAGTATGCAATTCAAGCTGGCTTTGAACTCACTTTGCAGCCTAGGCTGGTCTCACCTTACAGCAATCCTCCTGCCTCAACCTTGTGAGTGCTTGGATTACAGGTGTGTGCTGACATGCCTGACCCTGCTTTATAAAATTTGCATCATGGAGACTTGCTTGACATATCCACACATCTATAATGGTAGCCGTTTCCCAAAAGAATATGTATTGGAACAATATTCAAGGCAAGCACCCATGTGAGAGGTCTTGAGACCTGCAGAAGTGACTCAAAACTAATATACAGTGAAGAGAAAAAGGTCAGGAGATATTTAAAGGCTTGGATCTTCTTCAAAATTTACTATTGGTTCACATGCCAGTAGTTCAGCAGAAGAAGCCATTATGAAATGTGAATGACAGGTCAGGTAAGGTGCTTGGGACAAGGCTGGAAATGGCACCTGGAATTTCTCTAGAAAGAGACTTCTCACCATGGAATAAAAGGTGAATTTGGACTTTTGAAGACTATGGAAAGTTTAACAAGGATTCTTACACTTAAGGTTTGGGCCTCTGTGCTGTCAATAATTTTATTACTATCCAAAATGGTCTTGGTCTCTTCTTCCTTTAATTTATCCCTCTTCTCAAGTAAAGGCCGTAAGCAGCTAAGTTTGTGTTCATCACTTGGTAACTGAGCCCTGCATATGGATCTGAAGAACCACTCTTGTTGCTCTAGTCCTGTATGGCAAACTTTTCAAGCTTTTGGTGAGAGTGTGTTGCAGCGCATTCACCACCACTGCTCTGGTCATTGTGCCCCCCAAATCATATGTGACACTGAATCTCCAGGTGGGCCTTTGGGGAGGGGCTGAGATCATGAGGATTCTGCCCTCCTAAATGTGATTAATGCCTGTATAAAGGAGACCTCAGAGAGCTTCCTGGCCTTTTGGTGCCCTGCTGCCATGTGATTACACAGGCCAGACGCTGAATGCCACAGCCTTGATCTTAGACCTCCTGACCTCCCAAGCTATGACAACACACATTTCCCATTTCTACAAAGTATTTGGTCTTGGGTTTTGTGTTACGGTAGCATGAATGGACTAGGAAACTCTCCTTACAGAAATTCTTTCTGCATTCATCCCAAACCTCTTACATCACCTCGTCTTTACTTTCTCCTAGAAGATGCCCTGGAGTTACCTCTGATTTTACAGGAAAACAGAACTTACCAGATTAAATCTACCTCAATTCTTATACTTAAAAACTATAAAAATATTCAAATCCATCTGGAAACTTTAATTCCTTAATTTTAGTGACCTCATGAGGAATCCAGTATATTTAGCATTTTATCTCTCCTTAGAAGCACCTTAATGTACTATTCTCATAGTTTAAACAATGAAGTGTGTATTGCAATAGAGTAACCATGTTGAGAGATTCATGCACCTTTCTGATAAGCATAATGAGTTTCAGAGTTTCAAAAGAAAATGTATGAGTTCTCAGTACTGAGCCAATGAGAAGTGATTGCCCCATCACTTAGAGACAAGGAAGAGCCACAATCAGTAAGGACATAGAAGGAAACACGAAGAAGTATCCTCTCCCCGGTTGGTTACTCTCACACTATTTGCTGTTGTTTATTCTAAATTTCTGACTTTTGTGACCCATGTTATTTCTTAATTTCAGTTGGCTGCCATCAGAAGGATGTAAAACACATCACCACAAGGAGTCCTTGTAATAAAAGAAGTTCCAGCTCAGAGGTATTAAGACGATGGTAAACATAGGGGAATCTTTTCTTTTATAACTCCTAATCAGGTTAAAGAAAAAGGCCACTGAAGCTCATTCCTTGCTTTGACCCTGCTCCCAAGAACTTGTGGTTCCTTCAGAGCCTTGAGGCTCTGCAATGGACTGTGTGGGTCAATCCTGGAGTTGCCACTTGTTGTATAGGTGTCCCCTCAAAGGCTCACACAGTCATGGGGCTGCTTGGCTTCTGGAATTTGTGATTGATTCTTGGCTTGATGCTGTGGTTACAGGTGTGGGTGCTGCACCCTAGCCTTGGGGATGGGTAATTTGCATAACAGTATAAGGAGGGGTGAGAGGCTAGCTAGTTGCCTAAGCTGCTGCCCCTCCCTTTGCTCTGTTGCTTTTTGCCACTAACATGAATGGCTGCCCTCTGCCATATGCTGCTCTGCCTTGGAGTCAGCTAAGTATGGACTAAAACCTCCAGTAACTATGAACTCAATAAATCTTTCCTTCCTTCATTTTGGGTGTTAGGTATTTGTCCCAGCAATGAGAGAATAGTAACTGAGACAGAATTTGGTACTGAGAGTGGGGTCATTGATATGGCTAAAGCTGACTAGGTGGATTATGAGCTTTCCAGAATGCCTTATGGGAAGAGACAGGAAGGTTTGGATATGTCACCTACAAGAGAAACACTGGAACAGCTTTGGCTGTTCTGTATGGGAGATTCTGGTCAGAGCTCAGACCAGAAGGCCGATAGGAATCCTACCTATAAAGACCAGGCTGCAGAGGCTTCTCCTGAGAAGAAGGAGTGCTTTGGTTGTTGGCCTCCTGATGATGTGTTTTGGCTTAGCAGAAAGTTTGTCTGCATTTTGATCATGTCCAAAAACTACCTGAGACTGAGATTAAGCATGTCAGACTGATTAATCTTTCAAGAGAAATATCAAAGCAGTCTAATATTGAAGCAGTGGTATGACTGTTGTTGGGGGGCTTTTAGGCAGATTCATGTTGAAAATGAACAAAGAGCCCAGTAGGATGATTAAAAATGAGTTTGGCCAGAAAGGAAGCTCTAATAAAGCTGTGGACTGCAAAGATAGAGCTCAGAGTATCTCCATTGCTGGGAAGGAATAAAAGAATGAAAAAGATGGCCTGAGGGCATTAGAGGACGTGGCAGGTCTCTGCCCTTTGCAGCCTCAGAATTGCAAGGGAGAGGGACTTTGTCCTGAGGGGAAAGCCACAGAGCCCCATGTTCTAGAATGGTATAGCAGTGGTCACACAAGGTTCCAGAATGGCACTGGCACGGAAAATTTATTCCTTGGAATCAGGGTCAGAGTGCTTGGTGATCTAGGTACTCGACCCCTACAGCCAAGATAGAAGAAAGCCTTATTACTGCTCCAG
This sequence comes from Myocastor coypus, assembly GCA_004027025.1. Lineage (NCBI taxonomy): Eukaryota > Metazoa > Chordata > Mammalia > Rodentia > Myocastoridae > Myocastor > Myocastor coypus. The sequence goes on along the minus strand of PVJA010015874.1, from coordinate 3,662 downwards.
CTGGCAGCAGACCTTGGCATCATCCATGTGGCATTGGTTTTAGGTGTTTGAAGAATGCAGGAGTTCTGAGGTTTAGAAGGCTTCCGCCTTGATTTCAGAAGTCCTGGAAAGCCAGGAAATGCACCCTGAGAGCGAAGTATGTGAAGCAGAGTGAGAAGGCTATTCAGTGGAAACCCCAGAAGTTTGGCAAAGCCAGGAATGTGGGTCATACAAGGTAAACTGCAAAGAGGGAGCAAAGCCGGCCTAAAAGAGAAGCTATGGGAGCTACCACCAAGAGTGAAATATGGACAGAGCCACATGGAGCTTACAATTTGCCATAGATTGCTTTGGATGTTCCACATAGAACTATAGGGCATGCTTACCTTGCTGGATTTTGGACTTGTGTTGGACACAATGCTGTGTATTCCTCTACCGTACTTTTCGGAATGGTGATGTTTTACCATGTGCCACTGAATGTTGGAAGTGTTTAATTTGTTTTTTGTACAGGGGCTCACAGATAAGCGTTTACCTTAGGTCTTGGATGAGACTTGGGACTTGGTCTTTTTAGCAATGAGAAACTTGAGGACTTTGGCAACTCTTAGAGATGGACTAAAACGTCTTTTGCACAAAGGGATATGCATGAATGAGTCTTTGGGGACCCAGGAGCCAACTGTTATGGTTTGTGTACTGGTGTTCCTCCAAGCCTCATGCAGCCGTGGGGTGGCTTGACTTTTGGAGTTTGTGATGGAATCTTGATCCAATGCTGGGACTGCAGGTATGGGTGCTGCACCCTAGCCTTGAGGTGGGTGATTTGCATCACAGTATAAGAGGAGAGAGGCTAGCTAGCTGCCCAAGCTGCTGCCCTTACCTTTGGTCTCTGCCATGTGCCCCTCTGCCTTGGAGCCAGCTAAGTATGGAATGAAACCTCCAGTACCTGTGAGCTAAGTAAACCTTTTCTTCCTTCATTTTGGGCATCAGATATGTGTCCCAGCAATGAGAGAAGCATAACCGAGACACTCCTTTTAGTGAAATACAAGTAAATACATGTAAAGGTAAGTTGTGAGTTCTTTGTGCTTCAGTTTTGTCATGTTAAATGGTGACAATCATTGTGTACCTCTGTGACCACAGGTTAAGTGATACAGGACCAGGGTTGCTGCTCCCTGACACCTGCACCTGAGCTCTCCCTCCTTTCAGACCTGTGTAGCATTGGATCTCATAGGAACGCGAATCCTACTGTGAATTGTGTGTGCAGGGGATGTGGGTTGGACACCCCTTTGAATTATTCTTAAGCTTCACCCCCACCTCCACCCCAAACTATGGACAAACGAAAAAAATTGAAGGTTGTCTTCCACAAAATTGGTTCCTTATGCCAAAATGGGGGCTGGTGATACACCTTGCCTTCAGCTTTTACTCAACAGATCCATAAATACTCATTCTGTAAGAGATGGTAATTTAACAGATTGTTATAGACATGGCCTGAGGAACTCGGAACACCAGTGTGAAGGGAGCCCTCAGCCTCTGGCTTCTTAGGTCTTTGTGGTGCAGCTCATCCAACATAGTGCAGACAGAAGTGATGATGAATCAGAATTAATGCCAGAAGGACAGTAGCTGGTCCATTAAGGGATCATGGAAGGCATCCCTGAGAAGGTGACATTGGCAAGGCAGGAAGCAAGAGACACTGGGGTGGGAGAATGGGAAACTAGCAGAGGCTTTCCTTTTTTTTTTAAAGAATCCTTGAAACAGAATCGGGAGACCAGCCTGACTGACAGGTGAAGTAAATGGTGAAAGATGCCATGGGCCGAGGGTGCAGATATCTATGTTGTTCCACGTGCAACTGGAAATCATTGCAGGGCTGTGGAACAGGTAAGTGACCTCAGGGTATTTGTATTTTAAGTGCATTTTTAATGCTGTATGGACTTAGAATGGGCCACCGTGGCTGACACAGTTGTGAGGTGTGGCTTCAGGAAGGGGGCGGTGTCCCTGGGTAAAGTAGTGTGAGTGAATGGAGCAGGCACAGTGAATGCAAATTTGGCCTCTAAGAAATAAAGGAGACTCGACGGCAATCACTGTGAGGCAACGGCAGGAAGGGAGAGGGAGCTAGGATGGCGCGCTAGGCCTCTGGCTCTCCAGCAGGATGAGAAGGTCCAGCTGCACACAGACGAGGAGACTGGGTGTGGTGGCGCGCGCCTGTGATCCCAGTGCTGCACAGGCTGAGACAGGAGGGTCACTACAAAGCGGAGCTGCGCAGTAAGACCCCGTACCAAACACTTAAGAGAAAGTGTCCACATTGAAAATACTGCGAAGTGAACATGAGCGGCCCAAGCGAAATGGAAATGGCCCTTCTTGTTTTTATTTTTATTTTTTTCTTGTTTCAGAACTTTTGTTTGTTTATTTATTTATTTTTATGGCCTGCTCAGCTTGCCCTGGGGACAGGGCTGGCGCAGCATGTGGTGCCAGGAATCGAACCACGGTCCCTGCAGCCGCCCAAACTTTCCTAAGCAGGCGCTTTAGACCATTGAGACATCCTGCCAGTCCCCGAAAATGGCCCTTCTTTCAGTCAATAAGGTGGCACCATCTTGCAGGCCAGACAGGGAGCATCGGTTTTTATCTTAGTTATATAAGAGGAAAATAGACATTTTTAAGGACTTAATGCATGTGTCTTAGGTTCCAAATTACCTTAACAGGAGAAAGTTGAAAAACCCAATGGAATAGTGTCTTTCCCTCCTGCTGTGAAACACTGAATCTATATCAGCATAAAAATGGATATTAATTCACAGTGTGGCAAAAAGAAATAGAGAAATGAAACTCAAAATGAAAAAAAAAAAAGATCAAAGTTATTGTTCCTGAGCTTTTATAAATTGCTTCTTGCCGGGCGTGGTGGCGCACGCCTGTAATCCTAGCACTCGGGAGGCTGAGGCAGGAGGATTGGTGCGAGTTCGAGACCAGCCTGGGCTACAAAAGTGAGCTCAGGACCAACCTCAACTGCATAGTGAGACCCTGTCTCAAAAAGACAAAAAAAAAAAAAAAAATTGCTTCTATTCGGCTGACATTTCTAGAATGTTTCGACTGGGCTGTGGAATCATTGGGCTGAGATGGCAGCCGGAGAGATCTTTTCCGATAAGCAGATGACGGGAAGACTTGCATTTCTTTGCTGTCTGAATTCTGTAAGGCACTGTAGTTTTCTATTGCTTTTGCAATTACAGAGATAAATAAAACTCAAGCATACACCTTAATTATGTGTAGCACCTATATATTGTGAAGTAACTGATAGCTCTATGGCGTGTAGGAGGGAAGAAAACTGGGTATAAAAATAACGGATGTTCTGTATGTGTGTTTCAAGCATCCGTGCTGAAGGCAATCATTATACACTGTAAACATGCACTAACAAAATTAAAATTTTCAAAGAGACAATTCACCGGACTTGGGAAAATAGAATTTTAACTTCAATCTGACATGTTCCTGGAAAAGATGAAGGGAGTTTCCCTTTGAATATAGAAGGGAAGTCTTATGTGAGTCTTTGTAAATCCTGGCCCTTTGAGGGAGAAAGTCATATTTATATAAATTTGTAAACTGAAAATCCATCTCAAATTGAAGATGCTGCTTTTGAGATTTGAATGATAAGTATTTTTAGAATCTCTCATAGGTTTTCTTTTCTTTTCTTTCTGTTTTTTTTTTTTTTTTTT
>PVJA010015873.1:0-44537 GCA_004027025.1 Myocastor coypus | reverse complement strand
CTAAGCAACATCAATAGGGAGGTGGGTCATGCCTACACACTGTACTCTGTAGAATGACTATGAGGACAATATGCAATATGTCAACTTTCAAAGAAAAGAAAGGGGAAAAGAAAAAAAAAGTAATGTGGATTTAGAAAGGTTAATGTTTAATTGTTTGATCAATTTTATATACCTATATGTATTAATCTAAACTGATCTGATGATGAAAATATGTAATATAAACGTTGTTAAATTTAAACAATAAAAAAATTGAAAAAAAAAGAATAAATGCTTAATTTTTTACATAATAGAGCACTGGGGAGGAAAAAAAAACAGTATGGAAACTTTTACCTATAAGCCCAGCTATTCAGAAGCAGGATCTTTGAATTAAAGGCCTGGAATATAGTTCAATGTGAAGGCCCTGTGTTCAGTCTCCAGTACTAAAAAATAAATAACATAAAAATCTGTGATCATGTTCTGACCTTTCAGTCGGCCCAATTGTGCCACCTTTGATATAGAGATTTTTAACTACTTAACAGTTTACCCCAAGCATCACATTTGTTTGCATTTTGACTGTCCCAAGGGTCCCTGGAGAACCTGTCATTTCAAGCAGTTTTTCTTTTTTGGCTAGCTCAGGCAGCCTTAAGGGTGGGTGTGGGGATCAAACCACTGTCCCTTGTGCCTGACTGGGTTTGCCCACGCAGGCGCTTAAACCACTGAGCTAACCTGAAAGTCTTTCTGTTTGCAAGAGATACATTCGTTTGTCTGTTAGTTTTATACCAACTATTTTATTTACTTACTTTTTTTTTGAGAACCTTATATTTGCCTTCAATGTTTGTTTCTTGTGAAATCTAATAATAACTTCAGGTTATTTTCTTTTAGTAATTCACATTTATTTTACTCATGACAAATAACCTGTAATTTTGTGCTATAATCTATAGAAACTCTTATCATAAATACATGAGCTATAATGTTATACTTCTCCAGAACTCAGTGATGTTCTTTTACAATGCAAAATGGACACATTTTGGACACTGAGATAAGACAGGAAGTCCCAAAAGATTTGCAAGAGAGAAAACTTAAGAAAGAAACATTAGCATAGCAGAGGAAATGCCTGTGTTGTGACATGGAAAATCAAAAGATGTCTCCTATGGTAATCTATTCATAACACAGAGATGTTATGAATTATACGAAGAAGAAAGGAACCAAAAAATTCCAGTAGTGGTCCAGGATTATAATAATTCTATGCATGCTCAACATCTAACAAGTTAACCTGTAATCAAAACCCCAGGGAAATATATTATTTTAAAATATTTATGAGCCTTCTGGACCAAACAATATGGAACTCATTTATTATTTATGCAAACAAGGGGGTTCAAAAAGTTATTTACAATTTAGATTAGATCTAATGAGACCAATAATTACAAATTATGGGATACAGCAAAACGCCAGGCAGGACATTCATCACAGATGTCTTCACCATGATACTTAGTACATTCTATTGAAATTATACCACCCACAGAAAAAAAGGAAAGGCCAACACAACAGAGCAAAGTGTATTGTTCAAAGAAAGACAGTAACACCAAAAATAACTTGGAAACAGACTAGACAGTACATACTGCCCAGACTGTAACATTGCATTGTATATCAAATATTTTAAAATACACTATAAGTAGGAAAATCATTGAATGGATCTGATAAAATTGTCGTTTTTATATTTTCTGTCATATATGCTTATAAAAATTAATGAAAAATTAAGCACAGTTTGTTCAACTTGTATTTTAAAAGGTGAACTGATAAGTGGTTAGATTAAACATGATGGTATTTAATGATGGTCCATGAATCCATAAAAAGTGTATTGTACTTAAATGACTGAACTTTCAATCTGCTGTTTTGTTTTGTTCTGTTCTTTTCCATTCTGTTTTGGTTTTGCTTTTGAAACAGGGCCTTGCTATATAGTTCAAGAGAGCCTTGAACTCACAGTGTAGCCCAAGGTGGCCCTGAACTTACAGAGAACCTCCTGCCTTAGCCTCCTGAGTGCAAGTGTCCACCACCACACCTGGGAGTCAATGCATTCTGAGACTCGTGAATTAATGTGCAAAATTGTCCGTGGCCCAGTCATCTAAGTATTTGAGTGGTGTAGTGTGTGGGAGTAGGGGAGTGTACTAGGAAAGAAAGCAAGAAGAGAACACAAGAAAGTAATTGAAAAGAAGAGAGGAGCAGAATAATTCCTTAGGGTTGGTAAGGTATTTCTGACAGAGGAACTCTTTTTGTTGGTTTATCTTGCTCCCCAGGGAAAAATGAGGAAAAGCAGTAGATTACAAGGAAGTAAAGGCTGGGATCCCAGGCACAAAATGAATAAAAAGAAAGATTTAGGGAAAACTATAAGGAACTTAGAGAAAACTAATGTTGAGGAGGCTGCCACAGCCCCATAAGGGTTCATGTCTTGCCATATTCAGGAATCTTATTGGAATCATGTAAAGAAAGAAGAGGTCTGGCATCTTGACATTCAAAAATGAAGCCCATTCAGAAGCCAGCAGCCTCTAATTCAACTGCACTTGTGGGAAGAAGAGAGATGAAAATGCCCTAAGGCCTCCCAGAAACCCCCATAGTGAGACTTTAATTCCAGGGGTCAACCTGAAGTATCAGGCCAGGTCAGAAGCAGAGATCTCCGGCTATAACTCTCAGGCTGGGGTGTGGGGAGGAGATTTATCCATAGTGCTATTTTCTCCTTGATTCCAAAATATCCATGAGCACTTACTCTGTGCCAAACACTCGCCTAGGATTGGAGAAGCAGCAACGGAAAGCAGCTGTTGTTGTAGGGCTCATAGTCTAATGAGAAAATATACAACACACACATATGCATAAGTCAGAACTATGTTCTTGATGAGCAGCTAACATTGGAGCAGGGACATGAAAAAGAAAAGGAGTAAGTACATACAAATAACGGAAGGGAAGAAGGGACCAGACAGAGGGGACCGCACATACATAAGGCTTCAAGCAAGAGAGTTCTCAGCATGTTCCAAAACAAGAAGGCATGTATGGCTGAGCAACGTGATTAACACGGATCACAATATGGTGTCCCATAGTGCCTTAGGATCGTTGTAAAGAACGTGAGTTTTTCTTTGAGCAAAAGGGAAGACAGTAGAGGGCTTTGAGGAGAAGCATAACAGAATGCAACTTGAATCACTTTCTCTGCAGTGTGGAGAACATACTGGAAAGGAGTGAGACTCTTACAGAATGACCACAATAATCTGAGTGAGAATGGTGGTAGCTTGAGAAATGATAGTGGGCAAAGAGGGAAAACTGAGAGATGCTTAGTATGTATTGGAGGATTCAGTGGTTCAGGAAATGTGCTATGACTATGTGAGACAAAACCGTAAAATGACTACAAAGTTTTAGAGCTGAGTAACTAGAAAATTGGCTGCCATATTAGGATGGAGGAATGTGTAACTAGAAAATTGGCTGCCATATTAGGATGGAGGAATGTGTAAGAGGGTTAACTGGTGAGTAAAGAAATAAGTTCAGTTTTCCATACAATCAGTCCTACTGCAGTGATATACATGTTCTTAAAAAAAAATCACTGTGTTATGCAAAGTCATGCAATAAAACCCAAAACTTAGAGGAAAATAAGGTTAGGATCTTTCAAAACCTTCATTGGTTACATATAAAAATTTTAGAAACCTACTGTTGGTATAAAAATCTATTCTACAGTAGCACTTCACATGTGTCAAATATGTAAGAAATAGGTAAATACAATAGATATTGCATCTTACTATGAAAAACGCAGGAAGATGCCTGTAATTCTAGCACTCTGGGAGGCTAAGGAAGGCCAGTTCAAGCCCAGCTTAAACTTAGGAACTTAGCTAGACCTTATCTCAAAAGGGTTGTGGTGTGACTCAGTGTGATGCCCTGGTTCCATACTGAGTAGCAAGAGAGGAAGGAAAAGGGGGAAAGGGACAAGGAGAAACAGGAGGGAGTTTTCTCCTGGATTTGGGCATGAAACGGGCTGCAGTTCATGGGTTATCCATAAGAGAAAGAAAGCTCATGGCCTGAAATCAAAGGGAAACGCAGAATGCCAGATGTGATTGGGTGTGCTTCCTCACACACATAGTGAACCTAGGTATGTAGTAAATGTTTGAGGTTTGAGTTGCATGCATATGTGCATTTTATGCATTGCTACATGGTTCAGTCCAGCTGGTTTTCTGTATTCTCCTTAGTGTTTTTAACAAAATCTTGCATATGTGAAATTTGCATTACAGTCAAATTGTTTCCTAATATATCAGTTGTGTTGGAACAAGTTCATGTTTTCAAAGCAAGAATTATAGCATTCCCTGAATGCTATGCATTAAAATGGAAATGTCAAGTAGGCAGTTGGATTTACAAGTCTACAGTTTGTGGTAGAAGTATCAGCTAAATTTAATTTCAAAGTCACCAACATATATATTATTGAAAGCAATGGGACTGCGTGAGTGAATATGAATACAGATGACGTGAGGAAAGTGAGCAAAGGCCACTGCAACACTTAGAAATTGGGAAGATGATGAGGAATCGGAAAAGGATTCTTTTTTTTTTTTTAAGAATTTTTAAATTTTATTTATTTTTATTTTTTCTTGTTTCAGAACCTTTGTTTATTCACTCATTTTTATGGCCCGCTCAGCTCGCCCCGAGGGCAGGGCTGGCGCAGCATGTGGTGCCGGGGATCGAACCACAGTCCCTGAAGCCGCCCAAGCTTCCCCAAGCAGGCGCTTTAGACCACTGAGCCATCCAACCAGACCCAAGGATTCTGATATTGGAAGAAAATTGAGGAACTGGGCTCTCCTAAGTAGAAAGCAAGTGAAGACAGCTTTGCAAGGAAGAAGTGATCCACCTTGGCAGATAAAGCAGACCGGCCAAATTCAAAATGGACTAGGAATCGTTCTTGTGATCTGGTTACCTGAGGATGACAGGTAAGCTTGACAAGAACTGTTGAGTGGAGTGGTTACAGACAGTCCCGTGGGAGGCTGTTGACACAGACACAGGGAGAGAGGAGCTGAAAGCAGCCAGTACAGGAGACATTCTGTGAAAGGAAATGATGGCATAGTCATCATCCTATTTAAAAGGCCAGAGAAATTACAGCGAGTCAGAACAAAGTTCCTGGAAATAAGTGCACGTGTGTGGGAAGGATGTTGGTAGAAAGTGGGTGTCTTCCTTTGACTAATCTTTTTCCTCAGTAAAGTGAGGAGCAAAGTCATTATCACTGAGCTATGGGGGAAGCGCTGGACGCTCATGCAGAGAAGAATAGAGCCAGTATTCCCCACAGCGGGAAAGGGAAAGGGCTAGAGCAGGGGTGGGAACCTATGGTATGCTTGTCACTGTGGGGGTTTTTTAAGAAAAAAGATGTTAAAGTATGTGCAGTTTTTTGTAAACTACACCTTCTGTACTCTAATTTAATTGCCATGTTGGCACTCTGTGATAAATAAGTAGGTTTTGGGCTTTCTGTGTTCTTCTCTCCTTCAGGTCCTCTCTCCCCATGTCTGTGTCAACTGCCTCGCACTGGGCTCTCTCACCACTCCACTCGACAGTTCTTGTCAAGCTTAGGATAACCAGATGAGAAGAACAATTCCTAGGTCCATCTGGGTACTCATCTCTAAAAGGTTCACCATCACTAGGCTAGGGTGATGTAATTTTTTTTTCTTTTTGTGTCACCTGAGATAGAACTCAAGACTCTATGCTTGCCAGGCAGGGACTTATGCCTCTGAGCTATATCCCCGGCCCTAGGCTAGACTGATATAGAAAGCATTCAAATATCCCTAGACATACAATTGCTGCATCAAAAGGTAGACACAAATTTTGATAGAAATTACCCTCTGAGGTTGTATTAGTTCATATACCCACATGTGACAACTTGAGAATATGAGCTACTGTAATAGCCTGCTCCTCCAAGCCTCTGCCAACATGGTATGGTATCAAGCAGTTTTACCCTTCTCAACCCAATAGTTAAAAATGATATTGCAGTGCAGCTTTAATTTGCATTTTTGTTTCAGTTGGATTGAGCACCTTTTCTTATGATTAATGATCAAGAATTACTCATAAAACTGGATCCTTTCAGGGAGCTCTAACTTGGTAGATTAGACCATCAATTTTTTTTTCTGTTTTCTTTCTCCTTTCATTCAACCAGCAATTATTGAGTGCCAGTTATGGATTATGCACCTTTGTACTGATTACTAAAGCTGTGAACAAAACAAACTATCAAAAGCTATACTGGAAACGCTGACCCAGAACCACAAAGCTCCAGGGAGGAAGAAGTAAGAGATAATTTCTGTGATCAAGACTAGAACTTGGGGCAGATGTCAAGCTTTGTCTTTAGGCACTAAGAACAGACATTTTCTTTAAAACTTTCATTTTTAATAGTACATTATGTAATAAATGATGATTACTTTCACTGTAAGGGACTGGTACATGTCCATGACGTACCTTAATTCTTTTTATGTTCCCTTCCCCCTCTCAGTCCACTTCCCCTCTGCAAAAGATTTATCTCCCTGATTCCTATTAGCTATCTTCCATTTTGCTCTTTATTTGTATTTTGAGAATTTACATATAAGAACAACCATGTAATATTTAAGCTTGTGTGTCTCATTTATTTCACTTAACATTATGGTCTTGAGATGTACTAATTTTCCTATAAATGACTAAAATTTACACTTCTTTATAACAGTAACTCTTGCAGTCTAGGCATACTAATGACTTTCTGAACAGAACCCAACTGCACAAGAAATAACATCAAGAACCAACAAATGAGACTTAGAGATTTCTGAGCAGGCAAATGACTGAAAACAGCTGAGCTTTAGTATGCTGAATCACTCTTTGTGTTGAGGATTGCAAATTGAGAAAGAGTGGCTGTTTCAAAGCAAGCACCTAATAAATGTGAAAAGAGAAAATGAAGATGGTTGTCCATATCTTGGACTGATGAGGCCTACAACCTTTGCCTCCAAAAGAAGTGGATGGCAAAGGCTTAAATAAGAGCTAAGTGGTATGATTTTAGAGCTCCTGGAGGATCAAAACTCTCTAGCAGAATCTGAAATTCTCTGGGGACTGAGACAAAGAGCTTCCCTGGGCAGCCCATATTTATTTGGTTTTCAAATAAAGGAACACATAGTGAGGAAACTGTGGGAAACTGAATAGGACCTTGGGAGTCAGTACAAAGACTTCCCCAAGAAGTAAATTATGTTAATTACAAGACTGTCTTATCTGCAGGTTGACATGCACCTCAGGAATGAGTGACCTGCAGTTACTGTCTCTGTTTAGTTAATTAGAGTTAAAGCCAAGCATTCTCAGTTGTGGCTTTATTTTGTCCTTGGAAGTTCCATGGCTTCACAGGCCACTGCAGGCCTTAGCTGGGACCAATGATTCATAGAGGTTCACTTACCATGAATCCATTGCCGGTCTCCAGACAAGGGGCCTCAGCGTGGGACAGACTCACAAGGGAACATAAAAAGTCATGTGGTTAATTTTAAATCCTTCTCAGAGCTGCTTCACAGTGATCTCCATCACCTCCACAAAAGAAAGATGTCATGGCTTATATCTAGATATGCCTCCAAAGGCTCATATGCTCATAGCTGGGGTTATGAGAGGTGATACTAGATCACGGGTATGTGATACCAGATTAGTCCACTGATGGGTTATAGCTCGGTGTGATACTGAGACACGAAGCCTGATAGGAGGAGGTGGGTCACTGTGGCTATGGCCTTGAAGGTGATCCTTTCTGTTCCCTTGATCTGCTAGTTGATTGCCATTTGCCATGCCATGGACTATTTTCCCTTTTCCATGCTTCCCTGTCTTGGAACCAGCTGATTATAGACTAAAACCTCTACTTCAAGCTAAAATACACCTTTTTTCCTTTAACTTATGGGTGTCAAATATTTTGTCCCAGCAACAAGAAAGTAACTGAGACAAAAGGCATCTACAGACACAAAGCAACTCTAAATCAGATGATCTTGTAGATTCCCAGAGAGAAAAGAAATACAAAAGAATCTAGTAGTAGCTGAACTCAGCCTCACACACCATGTTTTCTGAACTCCTTATGATTTTCTAGGCATTGCATGTCGTTGATGACGCAAAAACAGCAATGGAGATGTGATGCCTGTTCAAAGATAGATTTGCTGTCTAAAACAATTCTTCTTGGCAATGCTCCAAGGCTACTCCTCCAGGGACTGCTATAAATTGCCACAAAAGTATCAAATATTCTATATGCTGAACTCAAACTTATCCCAAGTTGCTCAACAGTGAAATGACCCTGTAAATCCTTGAGTTCTACCCCCTCTGCTGCCAGGGCTCACACATCTACAAATCTGGTCAACGAGGTAAACTGTCATGGTGGACAATGAAAAGAGAATACATCTGTGGGATTTAGTCATGATATCCCAGCTGGTAAGCCCTGGTGGTATCACTCACAGCTGTGGCTGATAGGTTCTGGCCCTAGTATGTATTGCTGAATCATTATGGTGGGCACCTAATATGGCTGAAGCCCTTAAAACAACAGTTATCTTCCCAAAGACACCTCGCCCTTCTTCTCCAACTGAGCCCAGGGTGCAATTTCCTTCCACCTGTCCCGCCACCTGAGGGAAGGCCCCAAGCAGCTCCTCAGGTAAATCTAAACATCCTCCTCAAACCCCACCCCTGGCAAAAGGCCATAAAAGCCTCAATCTCCCTGTGTTCCAATTCAGAGAATTCCTTATCTTCCCTGAATTCTCTCCATGTCCTCCAAGAGAATAAAGCCCTTTTCCTTTTTTCCTCCTGCCTGTTTCTCTGCTGTGACACCGTTGAAAACCTATCAGTGGCAATGATGGTATTCAAGCTGTCCTCCAACCCCTGCTCACGCCCTCCAGTACCACTGAGACAAGCTGCCTCTAAGTAATAATTTTGAAAATCTTTAGTTTCCTTAAACCTTCCTCCAATTTTTATGAAGTCCATTTGAGCAGCTGCTTTAGGTACCTGCATCAAAATTCTATTTAATTTCTACACAAATCTAGGTAACTCCAACAACTCTTCCCATCTTGTGAAGTAAACTGAAAAATTCTCTGTTCTTATCTTCAGAGCTTCATTCAAAATGCTTGCTCAAGCCAGGCATGGTGGCGCACACCTGTAATCCCAGCACTCGGGAGGCTGAGGCAGGAGGATCGGTGCGAGTTCGAGACCAACCTGTGCTACAAAAGTGAGCTCAAGGCCAGTCTGAACTGCACAGCGAGACCCTGTCTCAAAAAGTCAAAAAAAAAAATGCTTGCTCACTCTGGGCGAGGATCACTACAAGTCTGAGCAGCGTAGTGAGACCTTGTATCAAATACATAACTGAAAAAACATCTTTGCTTGGCCATTTCTTGACTATTTTACAATGAGTTCATTACTTCAACCTTGAGCATATCTAACATTGCAATCTGCCTTTGGATAGTTGCTACAGAAGAGTGAAATATTATTTAGGCCAGGTGCCAGCCACTGTGTAAAATGTTCATAATATAAACTATTTTAGGCTAGGGTTATATTATGGTTGCAGTGTAAAATGCTTTGTAAGCAGGAAACATTAGAAAATGTACTGAATTATTTTGAGAGGCTATAGATGCTGTATTATCTCACTGCATGTCTGTTTTTCAAGACAGAGTCTTGCTATCTGATTCAGACTGGCCTTGAACAAACTATGTAACTCAGGCTGACCCTGAACTCACAGAAATCTTCCTACTTCAGACTTCAAATGTAGAGATAAGGACCGAGCATCTGAAATAGAGAACAATAAAGCCCAAGGACAGCTGTAGGGGGTTACTTGGGGACTCCTGAAACCTGGACTCAATGAGGCAGATAACCGTTTATTCTAATGACTCCTTGACTGTTGTCTCTTTCCTTGCCTGGGATGTTACTGGTTGTCTCCTCCCCTGCTTGGAATGTTTTCAGTTAGTATTTGTATTAACCTGATGTTAGGTAAATGGTGATAGAAGTAGTGGTTTCTAGTCTGCAATCCCCAAAGCAGTTATGCAAATTCTGTAGGCTGTCCTTTAGTATTCAATAAAAGTAAGATTCTTCTGTGGGTCGAGGCTTACTTCCAGAGAGACAAATCTCAGTGAGTCCTCTGAGCTAAATTCATCGAGTTTCTTGTTGTTCCTTTCGGCACCAACACTAGAACATTACAACATTCAAGGGCTAGGATTAGAAGCATACAGCACCACTCCTAGCTTACAATACTTCTTTCATAATAAACTATCTAAAAACATTCCCATGGTGTTTATGCTTCCCCTAAAACATTAATACAAGCAAAGGCAAATGGTACTGTCATATATCTGCATTCCCTCATCAGACTGTTATAAATCGGAAAACAGAGACTAGTATTTATCTTTTTCCCACAGCCAATCCAACAAGCACAGTGTATAACTCAAATGGGTGATTGGCAAAGGGTATTAAGCAATAAAAAATCAATTGACAGTAGGGCTCAGATACCAATTTATATTGTTCATAAATTTGATAACCAAGGGACCAGGGAGATAGCTCCATGGCACAAATGCCTGCCTGGCAAGTATAAGGCCATGAGATCGAACCCTGGTCCCCCTAAAAACTAGCTAAATAAATAAATGTGATAACTGACAAAGGTCATTAAAATCCCATACTTAGAAACAATTATTATTATTTATTATGATTATTATTGTTATTACTGCCCTATAGTATCTGCATCTGGTGACTTCTCCAACCTCACCATGCCCCAAACATGGCAGCTCCTTGTTATACTGCTCCTTCCTTGGGGTCTTTGCCTTGCCTGTTTCCCCAGCCTTTCCCCTAGGTCCCCTCACTTCATTCAAGCCTCTTTTTATGTGGAGCTCTTTGGAGAAAACTTTTCTGAATGCAATTTCTCAAATAGATTGCCTTAGAACTTTCTAGCCCTTTACGCTTCCCTATGTTTTCACCATGCTTATCAACAATCAAGAGTGTAAACAGAAGTTTCTCTGCCTTCTCCATTACTGTGTAAGCCTCATTAGGGCAAGGATATGGCCCTACTCATCTTACGAACTCCAACACAAGAATAATGCCTGGCATGCAGCAAGTACTTCACACTTGAGTAAAGGAGAAGACAAATCAGTAAAGCAGACAGATATATGTTAGCTAAGGTCAAATCAAGGTCCCTATGAATGAAAAACTCTTGATGATTTTCACATCATATTGAAAATGAAAGGGAGGCCAAGTATATTGCTAGAAACAGACAGGCTACGCAGCCATCCAGTTTCTGCAACCTTCTGGGGCCAATTACATTTGAAAAGGAAAATGAATCTCCCGTTATCTTATCCAAAATAGATCACAAATGATTAAAAATATCAAGTGAACTAGTGAAACACAAAATAATCAAAACCAAGAAAAAAAGCTTCACCTATAAAATCAAGTAATTCAGATACTCTTTACATGACTTCATAACAGAGAGAAAAATTCTTAACCAAATAGAATATTTTTCTACTTGACCCATCAAACCCAGAGAACTTGCCAGCATAAGTTGCAGTTGTGATCAGAGAGTCAAAACCATGATCTGTCAGGCCAGAAAAGGTAAAAAATCAAGTAACAGAAATTAAACTCTTTGGCAAGTAGACATGGGAATGTATATGGAGTGATACTGTTTCCAGATTATGGAATGTGATTTTCTGGTTAAATAATGTCTATGATATCCAGGAATGCCTAGACTTCTTGGATATTTTCTTAATCAAGGGAATTCAATATGCTTGAAATAATTTCAGCATACCATAGATTTTTACAAAGAACACATCACATTAAGGTAATTCTTTAGAACAATGAGAAAAAAACTTGACTAAATCCTGTGTTCACTGTGATCCTGGGCTTCAATAAAATCATTTCTTTTCCAAAAACTTAGTAAATCCAATAACCAAATGTCAGATGTAATAGCTGAGAACTTGAAATTTGAACTTCTATATTATTCCAGTGAACCACACAGTTCCTCCCTTTCCTGTAAGCTCACTATCCTCTTTGCATTTATCTGATTCTCATTGTAGCCAGATACCATCCTAAGCCAACTTGATGGCAGAATAGATCTGAATGTAAACACCAATAAGAGAGAGAAAATTTCCTGTTACTGAAATTCATAATTCTTGTAGAAATGGCTAACATGGATATTGTTTGGACCTACAACTAAAGGCAAGGGACTTTTCTGTAGGTCAGTTTGGGTCTCCAGACCCAAGCAGATCTTGAGATGGAGTGAGGAGAATATCCAGTTCAGTACAAAGTAACTCCTGTGAGAGTTAAAAAGGAAACGAAGTAGGAAGAGCAGGTGAGACTTCAGCCTGCCTTGCAAATAGAATTCTCAAGTAAAGAAATTGGGAAGAAAGAAAGCAAGATTCAGAGGAGAGGGTTTTAGGTCAAAGTGTGTATCTGAGAAAGTGTTAAGAAACCCAGTGAGGAATTCTGGAGGAAAGACTGCCCATTAAAGATATCCTTCCACTAGACAGAAACATCAAGTATTGGCAACCACAGGATGCTCAGCTATTGGCTGGAGACAACCCAGGAAAGGCACAGCTTCCCTTCAAACACTGAGGCATGACCTCAAGATGCCACACCTGAAAGATGCTAACTCACTTTACTTCATCCAGATGAACAAAAATTCTTGAAGGAAGACTCATTTAAGATGTGCACCTGCAAGGTTACTCAACGTAGGACTCAGATTTCACCTAGAAGTCCCTGCCATTTAGCTGTGAATGAAGTAGGTGTCTCAATTAAAAAGGAGAGCTGAATGAGTGAACCACAGGTAGGCGGTAACAGACCTTTTGTACATGTTCAAAAGAGAGAAAATACTCACGAGTTTCTGGGAGGTAGGACACATGGTGGACCAACATAATGGATCCTATCCACATTAGGACCAGTTAAGGGTGTGGGGCCAGGCCAATAAATATATGTGCACCTTGTAAGGTTTGATGTTTGTTATTTTTTTTTTCGGGACTGGGGTTCAAAAACTCACAACCTTGCACTTACCAGTCAGGCAGTTGTGCCACGGAGCCATTTCCCCAGCCCTGTTAGTTAATGTAATTAAGAAAATTAGATCTGAGAACTTTGTGTTATAGGTACTTTTAATTGACGTTTTCATTAAGATAATTGTAGATTCTCTTGCAGTATAAAAAATAACATGAGGAGGGGTGGTAAGATAGCTCAATGGAGTAAGCTGCTTGTTTAGGCAGAGGGAGGGACCATGCTGGCCCTACCCCTGAGGCACGCTGAGATGGCAATTGAGACTAGGCATGCTGGCCTCCTCAGAGCATGGGAGGCTGAAAACAGAAGGATCACTATGAGTCTGATCTGTGTAATGACACTCTGCAGACCCTGGGCTAAAATACATTTTAAAAATAACACAGGGTTCCTGGGTACACTTTATGCAATTTCCCCTGATGGTAGTATTGCACAAAACCATAGCACAGTATCACAACTAGGATACCGAAATTGATGCAATCCACCAATCTAATTTATAGCACCCCCATTCTATCTGTTCTTATTTATGGGAGGTGTATAGGGAAGGTCCATATGCATGATAATATCCTGCCACCATGATAATTCAGATAGTGAACTGAACTCCATCATCACAATGATCCTCATGCTGACCATTTATAACATCATTCATTTCCATACCAAATTTCTGCCCTTCTTCCTAACTCTTCATAGCCATGAATCTGGTGTCCATCTCTCAAGAGTCTCTTCTTATAAACATGTTGTACACATTCAGTCAATCCATTATGCAGCAACTTGTGATTGGCTTCTAAAGCCCTTGAGACACATTCAAATTGCTGCATGTATAAACGGTGTATTCTTTTTTATTATGGCATGAATACACTACAGATTGCTTAGCAACTTGCCCACTGAAGGACATATGGGGTTTATTCCCCAGTTGGGGCTATAAATGTTCTTGTACATATTTTTCTTAGAACATAAGTGTTCAATGATCTGGGATACATGCTTAGAGTTCCAAATGCTGAGTTGTGTTGTAGTTGTACAGTTATTTTTGTAAGCAACTGACAAAATGTTTTCTAGAGAATATATACCAATTTATGTCCCACTTATCAATGTAGGAGTCATCCATTTCTCTGCATCCTCACCAGCATTTGATGTTGTCATTATTTTTATTCCAGCCATACTGATAGATATGTAGTGATATTTCATTATGGTTTTAATTTGCATTGCCCAAATGGCTAACTTTTCGTGGCTTAATCTTGGTAGTTAGCCATGACCGTTTTGAAAATAATATGACTCAAAAAACAAAGAGATGCCAAGGAGAGGGGAAATTGTGATCATATGAGTTTAAGTTTCAAGAAGAAACTGTCATTCCATGATCTTTTCCAATCATCGTTATAGTTTCACCTCATGTTCCAATTCCAATACAATCCACTTTTCAAGAAAAAAATTATGCAATCCTTCCTATAAGCTCTATGCATTTTGGCATCTGCGTTTCCCCACATGGTCCTCTCTGCTCATTCGTCCATCACCAAATATCCAGAATCCAAGAAATAACAAGTTTCACCTCAGGTGCCAACTCCAAGAAAATTCCTTTGATTCTGCAGTAGTTTTCTCTTCCTCCTCTGACTTTTTCTAACAACTTTCTAGAAAAATTTCCATGTTTGATTTGTATCCATTAGTAAATCACATGTCTCAAAGATGCCACTTATTTGTGAATTCCAGAGCTAGTATCAACTAAGCCTGTTCTTCCCTCTAGCCCAGTAATCATGCCTATATGGAGCCCTTCCCATCAAAGTGCATTTGTTCAAAGCCAAATACAAAAGGTCCTCCTGCTGGGAAACAGTCTTCTACCTCACTATCCAAAGAAGTACCTCAGGGTTAAGCATCATTTATTCAACCCAAAAGAGAAAGAAATATTGCCCAAAGTGACAACATGGCTATAACTGGAAGACATTATGCTAAGTAAGATATGTCAGACACAGAAAGATAAACTTTGCATGCTCTCACATGTGTAATTCAAGATAATCGAACTCACAGAGGGAGAGTACAGCAGTGCTCACCTGCAGCTAGGGAAGAAGCCATAAGAGGCAATGAAAGGCAAAAAGTAAAAAGCCTCATTTAAACAGGAGTGCTTGACATGTAAAAGGCTGAGTTGAGGACAGCCCCTGGAAAACAGCTAGAAAGAAAGTGAGGACCTACAGTCCAAGGCACTACACTCTGCGAATACCTGAACAAGTTGGAGTTAAGTTCTCCACCGAAGCCTGCAGAAAGGAATATGTCTCTGCCCACCACTGGACTTTAGCCTCATCCATAGCAGAATTCTGGCATTTAGATCTGTATGACATTAGCTTTGTCTTGTTTTCAGCCACTAAATATGTAGTGCTTTATTACAGTAGTAATTGAGCACTCATATAACCTCAGCCAGCAGGATAAGAACAACAAGATTATTTAGCTCAGATTGCTATTCTGAATTCTGGGGCTTCTGATTCACCTGGTCTGGGGTGGGGCTACAGAGCCTATATTTCTCCCAAACTCCTGAGGGTGCTGCTGCTGCTGGTCCAGGGACTACATATTGAGAACTATGGGTTAAGAGAATGGGGTCTGGAACAAGAAGTCCTGGAATCAAATTTTGGTTCTAATACCTACTCATATTAGATCTCAAGCAAACCACAGGGTTTCCTCGGTCTACAAATTTAATCTGCTCCATGATTCCAGGCAAAATGGTCAAGTACATGTTGGTGTGGAGAAGGTGGCTACAACTGGTCACAAGCAGAAGCATTCATGAACCAAGGTCCGGCAGTATTTCATTTCTATCTGTCCTCATTTCAACTATGAAGTGGCCGTGCTAGTTCTAATGCCTACCTCAAACACTGCGAGGATGAGTTAACACAGATAAAATTCTTATAAAAGTGCCTGGTACATAGTTAGAGCTAGGCAAATATTAGCCATTATTACTTTGCTATTTGACCTGTGAGCTTTTAAAACTCAAACAAAATTCCTCCCTGAAAGCTCTTCATATCTTCTTTCAACTGCCTTCCATTTTTTCCTCACTTTCTCTAACTTATCCAGCATTGGACAAAAGTGTCCTTAATAAAGCTCTTGTTTCAACCCTCCTATTAACCTTTGCACCAAAACCTTTATAGATAGCCCTCTTTCCTGGCAAACCTGACCCTCAGCGGGGCAATAAAAGCCTCTGGCTGCAGACCACCAATTGCCCTTTCTCCTCTGCTACACCTTATCCTGCACGCTTCTTCCCTGCAGTTGAGGGGGAAATGCTGCTTGCAGAGGGGACTCCAACGGCAGCACATGTCTTGTTCAGCCAACTCTTGCAAGAGTGTCTTGATCCAGCTGGCCCTGTCCACGCTGGAGGATTTTCAGCGTTATTGTTCTCCTGAGAGTTTGCTGAGGCAATACCAAAATAACAAATGTTATTTACTTCAACATTTGCTGAATTAAACAAAATAGTTTGTGTATCCTGTTGGATCTTTTTGATAAGTTGCCTCTACTTGAGTTTGAAAATGTGTGTCTTTACACACTTTAGCTTCAAACACAGGGAAATTTACGCTGGGCATTGCATATTTGACTTGGTGATGAGGGAATTTACACAGATGGCTATAGCTTCTCTGCCAGCTCTCCAGCCTCTCTGATGAGAAAGGCAGAAAAGCAAAGGACAGCCCCAGGCTCTTGATCCAGGCGCATGGCAGGACAAGGGGGTCTCCCTTCAGACTTAAGATCTGGGAAGGACAGGCTTGCCTAGTAGCCCTGGTCTTTTAAGCCCCTGAACTACGCACACCCTACATAGAACTGAAAAGAGGCCAACTGCCTCAGCACTTGCGGGGAAGGGGTGTCATTGCAAGCACTTTAAGTACCTTTTAAATCCCAGGAAATCCATCTTTGCAATTGCTTGTGTTGGCTTTTCAACCCAGAAGGCATCTGGTGTGTGCTAAGGCATCTTGTGAAAGTGCTAATGGGGGACGCATCACCTCAGAGTCAGACACTGCCAAATAAGATATCCTTGCGCAAAAAAGGAGTGACCTCCCAGCTGTGTGGAAGCCTCTATTTAGAAGGCTCTGCAGGCACAGCAGCAGTGAACCCTCCCCCTTCTCCGCATTGCCTCCCAGCCTGCCTGCACATGCAGGGGAGCAGATGGGAACCTCTATCAATAATAGAAATATACAACATATTGACAACAGAAATTACAGCCCCTCATAATGTTCTATGTAATCACGGTGTGATGATTTTTGTTAACATTTGGCCACAGCCTTAACCTACCATGTCTCAAGTTGGGACTGACCAGTCCAATAACCCGTGGAGTGTTTCCTAATCTCCAGGCGCAGGTAGCACCCATGTTAACTGTACCAGAATCTCCAAGGGTAAGAGCCAGTGGGCCATGTTTGCTCAAGATGACTGCAATGTTCAGCAAGATATGGCACCTACTACCTGCACCCAGAAGAGACACTGACAGCTCTGAACAGGCAAGCAAGAACAAGCTTTGGATCCAAGTCCACTCCCTCCTCCACTGTCCTGCCCTTCCATCTCTGCTGTGCTCAGGCTGTCCAGGAGTGAGGGTGGGAAGGTGTCCCCCACACACACCATACACACATCATGCACAATGTCTGTAAGGCAGGGGTTGTAAGAAACTGCTTTACTAACCCATCTGCCAGAAGCTCAGACCTCTGTCAGCCTTTCTTCACACATGCCAGCCAGGTCCCAGCTGATCTGGTCCATACCCTGTCCCTTACCTACCCTCTTACGTGCCAGGTTGTAGCCATCCTATTCCTGCCATTGTCATGTACTGCCTGATAATGGTTCCAAATAACCACCTTTTAATCATCAGTAGAGACACCTACAGCTCAAATGTCATGCATGAAATCTGTCCCAATCCTCTATCTTTCTAATGAAACTTAAATTCATCTTCCAAAGTTCTATAAAGTATCTCACTAGATTATTGTATTATTGGAACTGTATTGCATTCATGGCTTCTGGAGAACTGGCATCTTTACTATGACAACAGTGCTTACAATGTGCCAGGCACTGTTCTACAAGCTCTGTCATGTGCCAAGTAACTTTCTAAGTATTGGGGATACATATCCCCCCCAAAAGTAAATGTTTCCCAAAAATGTTGTAGAAGCAGATTCCCTCCCTCAGGGAGCTTATTTTAACACAGGCAGGCCAGTAACATCTCAGCAAATGCCTCTTACATTACAGGGCAGTACATGCTACAGAAAAGCCAATGAGGGAGTGAGCAGGACACAGAGAATGAGGACAGTAGAGAGCCAGTGTGTCCTGTGAGTTAAGAGACTGTCTGTGGTTACTGATACCCAACAGAGAAAGGAAACCTAAACAAGAGATTAAAGGATTTCCAAAGGTCACACTAGTGCACTGTGACAGGTCCAAGACTGGAACTCCAGAGCCAGAGTCAGGATTCCTAAAGCCAAGTCTGCTTTTGCCCTTCCTCATGCCTGTCTATTCATTAGTAAATTATAACAAAATCTCTCGCTGCAGTCTGGCACATTTCTTGTTAGCATTCTTCCAGGTATTTATAGTATTTCTTGCTATTGTGATGTGAAATATATTAAGCACATGATTTTCTAATTTAGCTTTCTTTAGTGAATAAAAGGCTATTGATTCTTACGTGTTAATCAACCATCTCCTTGAGTGTTTACAAATTCTGTTTCCAGCTCAAACCTCTTGAATTTTATAACTAGAAATATGCAATGACTGTTCTCTTCCTGTCTATTGTTTTTCTTTTTGTTTTCTTTTCTTTAGTGCTAAGTATTAAACTTTTTCCCTCTCTTTGGTTTCTTGAGACAAGGCCTTGACCTGGAATCTAGGCTGACCTCAAATTTGTGACCACAAGTGCTGGAATTATAGGCATGTGCCACCACAGGCAGCATTCTTTTTAAGATTCACTAGTTATTTAGAAAGGTGTCACTGAATATCCAAACATATGGAGATATTCTGGTGATCTTTTTGGTATCGATTTCTAGCTTAATTCTACTATGCTCAATCTACTGTGCAGCATTTCACTGAAATCTGAAATTTATCAAGCCTTCATTTATGGCCTAATATATGGTTGGTTTTGATTAATACTCCATGTGCAATTGAAAACAAGTATATTCTGCAACCATTGAGCACACTGCTCCATAACATCCATTAAGTCATGTTTACTAATTATGTTTTCCTATTTTGTATATTCACTGATTTTTTAATTTGCTTATTCCATTAGAAAACTGTTCAGAGATTATAGCATACATTGCTGAATTTTCAGAATGTACTATAAATGAGCACAGTGCCCATACAGAGAACTTAAGCCAACTTTAATTCAATTTATTCTTTCCTACTACTCATGGTATTTGTTGTCAAATATCATACACATATTTGATATTTTTGTTTAAACATAGTGTTCATTTAGATTTTTCGATATAATAATATTAATAGTTTTCCATCTCCCTCTCCATCTCACTCCCTTTATCTTGCATCTATTTGGGAAAATCTTCCAGCTACCCAAAGCACACACTAGATATTTGCTTTGGGACAAGTCTCCTAATAATGAACTCCAAATTACTTTTTTTTTAATTTTATAAAGCTTGCAAAGGATTGCTTAATGAGTAAAATTTTGGAAGAATTATTTAGCGAATAAAAATTACTTGATGAATAAAAAAATTCCAGGTTGACAGTTACTTTATTTCCTTTGAACATATCATTGTGTTTGCTTCTCGCTTTTGCTATTTCTTTTATATGCCAATATCAATCTCCTGATTTCTCCCATGAAAAGTTAGTCTCTTTTTCTTCTGGTTGCTTTGAGACTCCCTTCATCACTGATTTTTCAGAAGATTGGCTATGATCCATCTAGGAGAAATCCTCCTGTTTGTGAACTTCCTGGATCTTTGACTCACTGTCTTCATCTAGTTTAAACAATCTTCATGCATTATGTCCTTAAATATACTTCTCTTAGGGGTGTGGGGATGCACACCTGGAACCCCAGCACTTGGGAGGCTAGAGCAAGAGGATCACTACAAGTCCAAGGCCAACTCAAGCCACATAGTACGTTTAAGGCCAGCCTGAACTACACAGAAATACCCTGTCTCAGAAACCAAAACATCAAGGCCTATATGCCTTTTCCCTCCTTCTGGAATTCCACTCTCACATGTGCTGGACTCTGCCATACTTACTTCCGTCCTCTTGTGTACTTGCCATTCTTACCTCTGCAAATTCTTCCTTCTGGGAAAGTTTTCTTCAGAATTAGTGCTCTGTTTGCTAATTTTCTTTTTCTTTTTAGAATTTATTTCATTTTATTTTATTTTTCTTCTTATTTCAGAACTTTTGTCCATTTGTTTATTTATTTATTTTTATGCCCAGCTCACCCTGCCCTGAGGGCAGGGCTGGCGCTGCATGTGGTGCTGGGGATCGAACCGCGGTCCCTGCAGCCGCCTAAGCTTTCCTAAGCAGGCGCTTTAGACCACTGAGCCATCCTGTCAGGCCCCATGTTTGCTAATTTTCTGTTCAGTTATTTTCTATCTGTTGCTGTCTATTAAGCTCTTACTTTACCGATTTCCACCCAAACTGCGCTGAGCTGCTTAGCTTCTCATCCCACTGCTTTCTGGAATCAGGATCTCTCCTAAATGCAAGGTGGCAGCCCATCACAGATGCACACATGAGTTTCCACCCTTGCTGTGGTTCAGCAAACTATCCTAAGTTTGTTTGCTCACTAACCCCTTCAGATATTTTGGTCCAACTTCTCCGTTTTCAGCAGGAGAGTTTGTACAAAGTAACCACTCTACCATTGCTGAAGGTGGAATTTCCCCATTATTTTGAGAGACAGCGCAGTGCTTAAAGGACTTTTAACTATGTCTGGTACAATAAAATATACTCAATAAGTTGATAGCATTGTGGAATACAAAATGAACTCATGGTTCCCTCTTTGTGTGTTATCGTTGATTGTTGTTAGGATCATTATTCTGCCAGCTTTGTAAAGTGAGTAGAATGATATTATTTCTTCAACCTCTGAAACTGTTTATACAACACAGAGATGATCTGTTCCTTGAAGAGATGATAAAAATTACTTGGGCAATTTGTGTGTTTTATGTTTCTGATCAGAGATATTATTCTTTGGGGCTGTGTTCTGAAGTTCTTTTTAGTTTTTCCTATATACTCAAAATTCTTAAACTATAGCAAGAATTCAAAATTTGTTTGTTCTTTTTTTTTACCATTTTTTATTTTATTTCATTTTTTTCTTGTTTCAGAACTTTTGTTTGTTTATTTATTTTTATGGCGGGCTCAGCCTGCCTTGAGGGCAGGGCTGGCGCAGCATGTGGTGCCGGGGATGGAACCATGGTCCCTGCAGCCACCTCAAGCTTTCCTAAGCAGGCGCTTTAGACCACTGAGCCATCCTGCTGGACCCCTCTTTTGTTCTTTATCTCTTAAAAAAATCACAAAACACTCAGCAAAAGTTACATATAATTTCAATGAAAATTCTTTTGGGTCTGTAGTTATGCCTTGGTTGTCATTTTTAATAAAACTTGGGGTTTTTAGTTTTTTGAATTACAACTCACCAACTTTATTCATTTCTCACAAAGCACAGCTTTCAGTTTTATGGGTGAAGTCTAGTGTTGGCTGTGCTGAGCAGGAACATGTGCCACTTCTGAGCACAGACTACATAACCTTCTCTCCTCGCTTTGGGGTAGTTGAGGCAGCACATACCACACAGAACATGATAATGCAAGGGCCTCCACCCATATCAGACCCTGTAGAGGAAAGAAGCATGCTTTCAAAGAGACAGTAAGCACTGATTGTGTCCAGCTTCAGAAATTTCAAGATATATTTGAAATTGCAGCACAATCTAGCCAATTCTTATCATTAAATGTATGAAAAATATTTGGTATCTTAAAATATGGTCACTTTCTATACTTTTTACAGACTTTTAAATGGAATTGCATTTTTATTTCTACTTATGTAACTTTTTTAGCTGTTTGAAATTTATTTAATTTTCAAAATATCTTTCAAGCATACAAAAGAATCTGAAGTGAGAACAGACAAGTACAGAGCACCCATTTTGGTCCCATCCCTATCTTCGTCTAGCTATAGCTAAAGGATTTTACATTGTGTATCTGGGAACTGATACGGTTTTTAAAAAGCTACTTAATAAAAAGTGATGTAGGATTATAATTCTGACACAAAAGAGGCATAAGCTTTGTAGCTATAGTCTCCTTGTTGATTAACCAGAAGTCAGTGGGTCACAGACAGGAAATCCCCGTCTCCGGTTCCCCTCACTCCCTTCCATTACTTACTGTCTTCAGTGACACGCAAGACTAGCTGCCTGCATTTAGATCACTTGTACTGTGGAAGATCCTACTACCAGCTCAGTCAGGTGCAGACTTTAATGCCAGGGCTTTCTCTCCTCAGCAAGTGCTACCAAGGATTTACAACTTGCAGCAAGAAAGAAGGTTGTACTCTGATCCCTACTCTCACCCTGCTCTCAGTGTCGCATGTGTGCATGAGTTTCTGACCCCTGCAAAGCCTGTGTAGCAATCTTTTTTTGTGGCTGTTAGCAACACAGGGCTACTCAGAAACTATCAAAGACACTCAGCCCTTTAAACCTGAAAGGTCTTAATTTACATACTATAGTTATGCAACCCCCCGAAATGGTTAAAGGAATGAGTAAGAGATATAGATATACAGAAATAAAACTGGGGTATTGATAGTGAGGGGAATGCGAAGTCCTTTAAGTTGGCAAAGAGGCCTACTCTGCAGAAGGACACTTGAGCCAACACCAGTGTAAGGGGTGAGGCATTAAGACCTAGGGAAGAGTGCTAGGTGGAGGGTAGCAATTTCAGAGAAATCCTGAAAAAGAGGGAGCTGTGTGTTGACAAGCACAGCAGATCCCAGCTTGCCTTCAGAGCCTGAAGTCAGTCAGGAGTTATATTACAAAGAGCCTTATGAGTTATAAGGGGAAATCTGAATTGTGTTTCAAATAGTAAAGGCAGGCTTTAAAGGATTTCAAAAAGCAGGATGGGTTGCACTGGCTTACTTTTTCTTTAAGGTTAATTCTTTGTTTGTTTGTTTCGTTGGTTGGTTGGGGTTGATTGGTTGGTTGTCTTTCTTGAAATAGGGTCTCATTATACAGTCCAGGATGGCCCCTAATTCATGGTAATCTTTGTGACTCAGCCTCCCAAGTGGTGGGATTACAGTTGTGTAGCACCATGCCCAGCTCCTTTAAGGATCATTCTAACTTCTCATGGGGAACAGAATTTAAGGAAGGGAGAAGGTAGGGAGTTCAGATTATAATCCAAGCAACACAGAATGGCAGCTTAGGACCAGAGTAATGGCAATCTGTAGGTGAGCTGAAGCCATATTCTAGAGGAAGAGCTGATAAGACAGGCTGACACGTTGAGTGTGGAGGCTGAGGAATAGCAAGAACAGGACTCAAGCACAACTGTCAAGTTTGAGGGTTAAACAGCTAGGTGGCTAGTGATACCACCGGCTGAAATATAAAAAAACTGGGAGAGTGGCCATTAACACAGTTTCATGAAATGCTTAAGTGCAGAAGCATGGTTGGAATGCAAACTTCAACACTGTCGTCACACACAGACATGATACTGAAATCCAACACCAAAGGAAAGCACATAGGACTGCAGTATGGTGGAATTAGAGCCTCCGAATCTGAGGTCTCAACTGCTGAGTGCTCCTGCATGATAACAACATATTCTGCTCCAAGTTTTGCCAAGTGTCTTACAAAAAAATTCTCTATAAAAATAAACTTTGGAGAATTAATAGTATGCTATGCAACATTCACAGGACATAAAGGATTACCTTCATATCTAACTTAGTTATATTTAGCTATCCCAGAAGCAACTTACAACTTTCACTCCAACAGCTGGAGTAGAAAACACAAGGAGAGAACTCTTTCCATGCTGCAGAGGTAAGACGAAGACTTAAACATTTGCTCACTAAGGTTCAAAGTAAAACAAATAAAAGGGTTAAAATATGTAACAAATATTACTAAGATGTTTAATTGTACCCAGGTGTTTATAGTTCCCTATATTTTACTGTAAATTATATTCTTTTATGTTTAATATTTATGCTAATACTAGTTACTATTTATGCATAGATGATTGAGAGAAATATCTATTCTGTATAGAAAAAATGTAAATTAGTGGAAAATCATGATACTTCCCCTTAATTCTGTTTATCATTCCAAGCTGTTCATGACACGATACCATGACTAAAACAAACCTTGTGCTTGTAGACAGCTTATTCAATTTGCAGAGATATACAAATGGAATGAACAATTTCTGGAGTGCTAGTCTTCCATGGGAAAGGGTATGCACAGGTTGCAAATATCACAGCCACTAAAGAATGGCCAAAATGGAGGAGCACAGCCAGGCTAGTAATCATTACCTGGAGATTTAGCCACTTGCGAAGTCACATGTTGTTTCCCTAATTACTGTGCAGAGCGAAACAGAAATAACTAGTGTCCAAAGAGCTTAAGTTCTTCCTATTAAACAATGGTTAGCATGATGCTGTTATATTGCTGATTGAGAACAGACATTTACATGCTTTGAAAATCCATCGAGAGTCTATAGAGCTGAAATTCTTTTTCAAAAGTCCATCTTGGGAAGCACAGTCAGGATCTTACCTCTGCCCTTAGCCTACGACCCCCAAAGTTCACCTCTTATACTCCATCCCCGGCATTCAGGGACCTGTGTGCACACATGCTACTCACCTATCCCTGTTCTACACCTAGGGTTAAACCTAGAAAATATAAGCGGTGTTCCAGCACCAGCTCATGCATCTATTTTCTGCTCTGGATCATGTCCAAATCAGGAGCGGAGGATGTGAGGAAAGCAGAAAGAGGATGGAGGAGTCAGAAGGTAAAGAAAAGAAAACAATGGAAGCAGCACAGATGGGGCTTGACAGAACACTGGATAGGGAAGGCCTTAGGCTCGCAGAAGTGCCTTACCTTTGTCACCGACTGCAATGGAAGACTTCGGGCAAAGCTGTCATTTTCGCTGTTTAGTTTGTTCACCTATGAAATGTAGATACATTTGGCAATCTTTAATTTTCACCTCATGGCAGTGTTGGGAGAGCAAACACAATGCCATGCAATGTGCCTAAGGTACCAGTACTGGGAAATTTACGTGCAAATCAAGACAGAACTGGCAGCTCACTTGCTTTTCCTCACTCGTGTCTTAAGTTCACATTTCTCATAACCCAGTGCTGCACTGTTCTTGCACTGTGGTCCTCTAGCGCTCTCTGGTCATCTTCATGTTTTATGAAATCTCTACTTCAAACTGATTTTTGTAGGCAAAGATGCCCTAGGGGGCTTTTTCAGGAGGTAAAAAAAGAGATGAATCTGACTACTAGATTATTTTGTTATGCTGCATAAGGACATTATTAGCAATAATCCTTTGGTGGCATATAGCATTGGCCTGGGAACACACAGATTAAATACATACATGCTCAGCCATGACCACACACATGTGTGTGCGCACATACACATCATACACAGATCCTCCTCTGCCCTTTCACATCCAGCAAGTCACTCAGTAAAGGGATGATGTGGTCCTTGGGAAAGACACTCTTACAATCTAGGTCACATCCTTAACTTACTCACGCGGGGCTTATTTTACCCAATGAGATGCTCCACCAATTTCACATGTTCTGTTTCTATTTTAACATGAATTGAGGCAGAACTAAATCAACTTAAAGCATCTGTCGATAGGCAGTTATCCAGACAGTGAGTCTCATGCACTTCATAACCCACTGTTCTGGTTTATAATCCTTTTGTGATCCATTTATGTAACAGCCTCTGCATTTTCCTTATCTTTCTTCTACTTTTGCTATCAAACTGATTGTCACAGACAAACAGGCCCTAGGTATCACAGATTTCTTCATGGAGCAAAGTGAAGAGAGGAGCCTGACCATTGGATTCTTTTATGTCATGTCCCATAAGGTAAAAAACATGATTGCAAGAGCCTCTTGAATTGGTACAAAGTACTTACAACATCCTAAGATGTTTATCTTGAGCACAGGATATCATGAAAGGCTTTAGTCAGATGTATCACTGAAATCTGATCACACTGCATTCAACATCTCCCTGTTAAAAAGATAGTAGGAATTCAAATTAAAATGTTTTCAAGAGTGACCTGCACACCATAACTCCACACTGTCTTCTGCTAATGGACATCTCATTCCACAGGTGCTAATAAAAATTTGTTTCCATTTAGTAAGGGCTTCAAACTGATGATTTTTCTACTATTAAAAGTGAAAGAGCTTTACCCCAAGTCTCTTGCAAATCCTGGAAAAGTGTGTGCATTCTGCAAGAAAGGAATTTGGAGAAGGTGGTCCACAGCTGCAAAGCCCTAACCGCCCCTAACTTGCCCTCCGAGGACCAGTGGCCTTCTGCAGTTAGCAACAGAACTGCAGGGCAGGTTCCAAAGGGATTCACACTCACAGAGAAAGCAGCTGCCACATTAAACACATCGTTTTCACTCTACTCAATGCTCACAGAGGACCTGTTCTATACAAAGGAGCTCCTCTCACAGATGTTACTAACTGATGTGAAAGAGAGATGTGCAAACAAGGAAACATAACCCAGCTGTTAGTAAATTCAAGAGCCTCAAAGCAGAACCATGGTATCAGTTCACTCAGTCCTCGCACTTATGGCTGTTTCTGTTCTGCTTGAGGATCGGAAGGAGGGGCTTGGCTCACTGCAGGCTGTGACAGCCTGGATGAGGTCAAGCCCTCAAAATGCACTGGATTAATGGAAAACCACAGGTATAGAGAAGACAGGCCTTCTTATGGGAAGTGGGAGACAATCTGACATGGAAAGCAAAGGTGTGATACAATGACGATTGTCACTGTGACTAGTGGTATAACAAGAGCTCAAGCCCGGATAGGTACCAAGAGTCTCAACTGTGGCCCAAGCACATGCACAAGAAATTTAGTGCTAGGCCAGGTTTATATTTCCACAAAGTATCAGGCATCTTCAGTAGAAAGTATCAAGTCCTAGCTAACAGGCTGACCTCTAGGGGGAGTACACTTAGCCAGTGTTCCTACAGAACATCGTAACCTGGGAAAAGACACTTAAGCCATTGTAGTCAGCATCCATGCACCTCCACAGGACTGAGGTCTCCCATAGATAGCGAGTCTCAACCCTAGAGTGGCTTGTAGAGGGGATGTAACATACTTCTTGTGGTTATAGCGAGCCTGTGGCTCTCAGATGACCCTAAATGTTGTCTCCAGTGCCTGCAGCCACTGTCTCTTAAACCTGCCCCAAGATAAAACCCATCCAAACATGTCTTCTGAGAGAGCTTCAAAACTGTGTGTGAAGGAGCCGGCCAAATAGTTCAGCAGATTAAAGCACCTGAAAGCAGGCTCAGAGGCTTGGGGAGGGCGAGCAATCCTCAGGCCTGCCCTGCTGGCCCTGCCATCAGGGACCTGGAGACTGGGCATGGTGGCAGGTGCCTGTAAGTCCAGCTCTTAGGAGACTATAAACATACAATTCCAATCTAGTAGTGAGACCCTGAACACCCTGTAGATGCTTCGCTAATTTAAAAAAAAAAAAAAACTGCACATGAAGCCACGTGCAGTGGCTAATACTTATATGCCCAACATTTGGGAGACTAAGACAGGAGAATCATTGTGAGTTGAAGGCCAGCCTTGGCTACATAGTGGGTTCAACCTGAGTTTAAACTACATAGCAAGACCCTGTCTCAAGAAAAATCAACTGAATATGAAGATCCCCAAACTCCTAGAATTCTGGATGAGAAGTGAAACGTAAGGGTCACATGGAGCATTTGCAGGGCATGGGAAAGAGATCAGGGGAGAGGTGGCAGGAGAAATGTTACACTTTGAATAAATTCCCTCACGGGCTTCTTTCCTAACTAAATATACCCACTGAGAATCAGTGGCATAGTCCAATAACTGCACTCAGTGCCAACATCTATACCCTTGGATGCCACAGTGTCTATAATGTTGGAAGAAGAGACTGGAAAGACCACCTTACCTACACTGGCATTTAGAGAAAGGAAATCCAGTAATTTTTTCAAAACTTTAAAAGCCCATAACACAAAACACAAAAATATTCCCACTTCAGAAGAATGAGCTTAAAAAGAAAAGTGCTTATTGAGGCTTAAACATGACTCCAAATTTTCTTTCAACTACAAATTAAGTACCAACTGATGGCCCAAACAAACACTGATGCACTGATAACTCTCACCCCCACAGCTTTCCAACATAATCTCCAGAGCTGGAAATGACTAAGGTTGTTCTCCAAAACATGACTTGAAGCTCCATTAAACCCAAGCCCGTTGGAAGGAGAGGCCCAGCCTCGCCTGCCTGAGCCAGGGACCTCAGTGGTACTGGCAGCAGAACAGGAAGTGTATTTGGTGCCAAACCTGGAAGGACCCAGGAGGAGAGCCATGCCTGCCCTTGGAATGTGCACACTCACCTCCAGTCAGGACACTGGGCATAAGCTTTCTTCATTCCTAAGAGCTTTGGTGTGTTTTATGCAATGTTTCTGCATTTTTTAAAAAACAAGACTTGGGGCCGGTGGGATGGCTCAGTGGTCTAAAGCGCCTGCTTAGGAAAGCTTAGGCGGCTGCAGGGACTATGGTTCAATCCCCGGCACCACATGCTGCGCCAGCCCTGCCATCAGGCAGGTTGAGCCGGCCATGAAAATAAATAAATAAACAAAAGTTCTGAAACAAGAAAAAAATAAATAAATAAATAAAATTCTTAAAAGAAAAAACAAGACTTTTACAGAATGTATTTAACAATAGCTCCAGAAGAATATGTTTAACTCTTAAAAATAAGAAGTGCTTGTGCTCTTATAAAATTATACTAAACATTAAGTGTATTTTGGCAGATAAAAAGATGTGCCATTCAGAACCCATTTTAATAAAGCACTAACTCACTTCCCAGCTGCACGGTGGCATCCTCTAGCTGTGACTCTCTTCAGAGCTGGCCACAGCACTGAAGCCAGTCAGACACTGCACAGGCTGACCCCAGCTCATGGCTGAGCAAAACAGTCCTAGCAGTGCTCGGCTGTTTCTAAGTCGTGAGACTTTGTGGAATACCTTAGCAAGACTCCTCTAGAGAGGTTTTGCTCTTCTCTGTCCTTGACCTGGCAAATGCATATGCTGGATCCAGATTGTCATCAAACAGCTCCGTTTGCCTACTCCTCCATCTTCCCTTTTCTTTCCACAGATGTGACTCCATAAGTCAAACTTTGGGGCTCCGCAATGTTTTCTTCAGACAAACCAAATTGGATCTGTAAAGCTGTTATCAACAAACTAATACTGTAAAAAATCAGCTCAAATGTGATGTCACAACACTAAAGAAAAATGGACATATAGCGCTCTCTCTCTCTCTCTCTCTCTCTCTCTCTCTCTCTCTCTCTCTCTCTCTCTCTCTCTCTTACTGGGACTCAAACTGGAAGACCTGAAGGTGACTTGGCACATGGAAATCTGCAAATGAAAGCAGTAACAGCAGCAATCAGAAGGGAAATCCAGATTATTTTGTTTCAGGGGTAGTTCCAGTGTGTTCCTGCAGTCTTTTGGATTATCTGATCTGAACTCAGTAATAGTGAGGCTCTAGACTCCACACAGTAAAGCAAGGAAGTGAAAAGTAAGTTCCTAGGGAAATTATGGATCCCTACGCCCATAGACAACTTTGATTAATCTCTGAGCTTCTGAGCACAACTGATAATGACTGATGATGAAGACAATTACATTTAAAATTAAAATGTCATTATATTTTCCTCTCTGCAGCAACGTGCAATAGTTTGAAAGGTTATGCACTGATCGTAGCACAACAGGAATGTGACTTTGTGAGACCAGAAAGAGAAAACAATGGAATCCAAGTTATGATTTTAAATTTCTTGTTTTAACTTTGATTTCTGATGCATAAAGGTAGTACAAATATCATAAATTTGTTCAGAATACTGGGTGCTTCCACTGATGGGAACTGACCTTCATTCATCTTCAGACAAGAAAAGAGGCTGCATAAAGGAAAGAAAGAGAGAGAGAGAGAGAGAGAGAGAGAGAGAAAGGGGGCGTTAAGGAAGACAGAGTCTAACACAGGCTCAGGAACAAAATACAACCAGATATGTGCCTTTACTTCTTTGTCCAAGTTAGTAGCAAGTGCCTGCTTTAAACTGTACTTTAAATTAATCGTGTTCTAACCAAGAGCACATATTATCTAGGGAAAAATGGAATAGTTCAAAAGCATATAATATGACACAAATAGAAAAGTGAGGTAGAGGAGTTATAGGAAATAAATGTTCAAAAGCATATAATATGACACAAATAGAAAAGTGAGGTAGAGGAGTTATAGGAAATAAATGTTCAGTTTTCTGTTTAAATATGTATTAGAACCGCAATACCAAGAGAAGCATGTGGGCCACTGTGTAGATAGTGAGTGGTGTCTACTCTGACATTTTCCCACTGTCTTTCCTCCTGGCACTCAGTTTGTTAAAGACCAGCTTCTGAACTTACTACTCAGTGTCAGGCTTGTATCTAAACACCTTATGCACTCATAATTAGGGCTTTTTAGAGGTGGCTTAATTTAGTTTTGTGAATATGGATCAAGGATGTGGTCCTGGGATTAAGGACATGTACTACTGAATTAGCCCACTAATTGGTTTAGCACAAGTTTAGGGTATAGAAAATAGGAAGCCCCATCCTAAGTATAGGCGTCACCAACCAAAGGAATGCTATCCTGGTTGGAATGAAAGGGAAAGGGAGGCTTCCCGCTCACTGCCTTCTCTTGCCATGCCATGGACTGTTTCCCCTCTACAATACCATCTGGCCTTGGAGCCAGCTTATTATAGACTAAAATCTCTACACACTGTGAGCCAAAATAAACCTTTCCTCTTTTAACTTATGAGTGTCAGAAATTTTGTCCCAGCAATGAGAAAAGTAACTAAGGCACCCTGTAACTTATTTGACACAGGTAACGTAATTCACTTTTCATTGCCACCTCTACTTAGACCAAGGCCTCATTTCTTCCACAGGGAGTCATCTAATACAACAACCCTTCCCTTGGACATGTGGCACAAGAAAAGTTCCAGGAGAAGATGAGACAGACATGTCAAAGGCCACACAACCAGTGCAGGACAGATGGACTATAAAAAAGATTCATGTCCCCAAGGGGTTGGAATTCTAGGCAAGCCTGGAAGTTTCTCCATGTGTAACAAGATATTAACGACTGGGTTCTGAATTCTGTTGTTCATTCTTTCAGCTCTTCTTGAAGGCACATGGTAGCCATACCCATTTGTTATCCTGAGGAATCATGAGAGTACATTTTACCTTGGAAATCTTCATCTCTATTTCGTAGGATCTATAATCCCAAGGCAGTTAAGTGCTGACCTCACTTCCACCCCTCTGTACCAGTCAGTCAGAGGAAATGGATCAAGGGATCTAGTAGAGGATGCTCAAAAGTGCTAAATACATTGAGGTCTACATATTTAATTCACCACAAAACCTAAGATAGCCACCAAACTGTCGTCAGTCTGCATTATGTTGAAGAAATATACTTCCATCATATTAAACCACTGAGATCAAAAATGGTTTATACAAAACATAGTGTTAGTTACTTTTACTAGCTCAGAATTGCTACTTCACAGAGATGGTCCCAAACTGAGCTTATCAAATATTTGGGTGAGATCTTACACTTCTGATGGTATTAATTTTCTGGGCCTATAACACTGGACATTTCAAACAACAGCAATTACACAAGTGGGAAGTATGGCATTAGAGTGACAGCTGGGTTTGTTCTTTCTGAGAGGTATGAAGAAGTATCTGCTGAAGGGCCCTCTTGGCTGGTAAGTATTCTCTGCCTTTGCCTTACATAGCTCTGCCCTTTGTATGCTGTGTCTGAAATCCTTATTACAAGGACACAAGTCATATGAGTTTGGGGCCCAACCTACTCCACTATGATCTCATCGTAACTCAAGTAATTAAACCTACAGTGATTCTATTTCCAAGTAAGATCACATCCTGATGCACTGGGTGATATGAATGAGGGGGCATAGAGAAGCCTGTTAAACATGATGGGATTGATATCATCTCTCCTCTGATGAGGAGAGTGCTGGGGAGTGCCATGTTTGGAACAGCAAGTCTCATACGGTCATATCCTTATGACCTAATAGAGCTTGTACCAAATGATGCCTTCTAATCATCATTACCTTTATGTCAGGAACAGTCTCTAAGCTAAATATTACATCTAAAGTGTCTATGAACTTAGTTGTGTTCTCTTGCCAAGTTCATATGTTCATGTCCTAACCCCAGTACTTGAAGATAACATCTTTTGAGAGGTCACTAAGATACAACTAGGTCACTAGGGTAGGATCTCACCCACAGAGACCTGAGTCTATAAGAAGAGTAGATGAGGATGAGCCCTCAGGGAGAAGATGCCATCTATCAGCAAAAGAGAAAGACCTATGGAGGAGCTATTGCCCACAGCTTGATCTCACACTGCCAACCTCCAGGCCTGTGAGACATTACGTTTCTGCCATTCATGGGTTAGTGCTTTGTTCTTAAGGGGGAGCAGCTGGAAAGAGTGGCATTAGGCTCCCCAGAGAGGCTGAGGGAAGATTCTTATCCTCCTGAGTAGAGACAGGCAAAGGAAGAACGGCTGCTGCATGCTGTCCTCATCGACAGTCAACTTCATGTTTGCTTTCTTCCAGGCTTTCCCATAACTTTCCTCTCAGTAAGTCTTCAGATCCATGTGATATGCCCTGACTCTGGATGCTAGATTTCCTACAAAGTTCAGCAGTGGACAAACCAGCACGGCCAATTCGAGCCATGTCAGAATAGTCACGAGCTCCAGCCTAGGAACTTCCCTAAATAGAAGGAAGAACTGCACCCCAAGCATGAGGGCGACAACATTCACCTCGCAGAGGTAATAGCTCTTGTACTTTAAGCTGGCAGCTGTTGGTCTGTGACATTTTGTATGCCCTGCCCCTATTGCAAGCCCACAAACCGGCTCCTGGGTTCCTGAGTCACTGAATGTCAGGTGTGGTGAGATGCTGAGGTGCTGCTGCTAAAGTTAGAACGCTCAAAGCTGTCAATTAATTCCGTGCAAAGGACGTTTACATCAGCCTCCACTTTGGGCCCAGCCTGATATTCTCAAGCTTCTGCCAATCTGGGGCCTTCTCAGAAGGTACTGTGTGCCTCAGGCCTGGAACAAAGCAGTAGCAGTGAAGCTACCAGTGTTTGCTGGACAGCAACTGGCTATATTTATCCTCTGCCCTCCCTACTCCCCATTAGTTTTCTATTACTGTGTAACAAACTGGCACAAATTTAGTAGCAATAAATGGCACATGTTTATTTTCTCATTTTCTGTGGACTAGGGCTCTGAGTACAGGACAGCTGGATCCTCCAGTTAGGGTCTTACAAGGTGGCAATCTCACCTGCAGCTTACTTAGGGTCCTGCTCCAATCTCTCAGAATCACTGGCAGAACGCACTTGCTTATGCTGCAGGAGAGAGGGCCCTGGATTTTTGCTACCTTTAACTATAAGCTGCCCTTGGAGACAATTCACATGAATATTTACATCCTCAAGGGCAGAAGCCCTCTCCTAGCAAACCAAACCTGCGTATTTTCTCTTCTCTGCTGCTCCTTGGTAACTTGAGTCCCTTTCTCCATGCATCCTATTTGTGAACTCTGTGTTCTTCAGTCTGCAGCATGCACGAACATGCATGGAAGGCTTATTGAAACACACTGCTAAGACTGACCCTGGGCATTCTGATTCAGCTTATCAAGATAATCTGTATTTGTAACAAACTCTCACAGGAAGCTGTGGCTGCTTCTGCTGCTGCTGCCACCCCAGGGATCACATACGATGTCGCGAGATCGGTCCTGACCTGGAAGTCTGATGTCTAGGTACAGACAAAGCTTTTTTCTGAGGCCTGAAGGCATTACATTCTCTCTGTGTCCTCACATGGTCATCCTTCTATGTACCAGTGTCTTTGTCTCTTCTGATGACGAAACTGGTCCTATTGGATTAGGATCTACCTTAATTTTCTTGTTGTGCTGTAATCATCTCTTCAATGATCCTATATCCAAATATAGTCACAGTCTGAAATGTTGTGGATGGGACAGTGAGATAGCTCAGCAGATTAAAGCACCTGCTTAGGCAAGCTTAGCCAAGTTCAGGGACCGGGTTCAATCACTGGCACCGCATGCCACACTAGCCATGCCCCCAGGATGGGTTGAGCCAGCGAGAGAACGGATACAGTGGAGCATAACTGTAATGCCAGCACTAGAGAGGCTAAAAGCAGAAGGATCACTATGGGTGATATATATATATATCTTGTTCCTCTTGTTCCTCCTATCTTTCCATACGCAGATGTACTGGAGTCAGGGTGCCACTGGGCCTGAAAAGTGGACTGCAGTGAAATAGAGCGCTGTCTCCCCACTCTGGCTCTCCTTTCTATTCTTTTATTTTATTAAGGAATCACTTCTTAGTGCTTACAAGTGTGGCTCTGATATGACAAATGATTCTAGAAGTAGTTTGGGAACACCAGTCGCCTAGCACTTGGATCCCATAAGTTGCTATCAATCCCTCCTAGGATAGGAACTGCTGGTCCTTTTGGAGGCTGAATTTGGATAATAAAATAAATCTCCCCACGTTAGATGCCAAGGTCACACACAGACAGGGCTGCCCATGGCATATATTAGCAAGCTTCTCTTGGCCGCTTTGTCTTATAAAGACAAATGAAATCACAGTGAAATAATAACTCAAATTTTCCTAGCATTTTCCTGCCAAGTCCCCCTTAGCCATTCTGAGATAACTATTGTATGTTCACAACTTGCTCTTGGTAGATGATTCTGAACCTTCATGCTCCATATGCAAGAGCCTATGCTACTGTGGCCACTGAATAAAACAGATTTCATTTCACATGGCTGTGAACAACAGGCCCCATCCAGTGACCATTAAGCACTGCTCTGCCAGGTACAGCAGGCCCTGCAAAGGCTACTGTTTTGCCAGGAATTGCTATGTTTCACACTATTATTCTGAGCATACACAGCATCCATTTATTCTCCTGTGAGCTCTTACAAGGACAGAACTAAATGCTAGTCTCTCAAAGGCAGGGCAGACTGTCTTGCTCCCCTTCGCACTTCACTTTGTTATTGAGTCTCATGTTCTTTCTGGAGCCCACTAGAGGGACACTTTATGTCAGTTTGAAAGGTCACATATTGTGTTAAGTATCTATGCTTAGACCAACCAGCGATGGCCCTGAAGGTAGGGTCACATTGGCCACAATATGTGGCACAAAGTGAAATGGCTTGCTCTTATGCGACAAAGCCATTTCTAGAGAGTTAAAGAGCTATTTCAGTTGAAGTTTTTTAACCCTTTCATTACATATTTCTAAAATATCATATATTCAATATTTTAAAGATTAAACATCAAATGTAATTTCAGCTTCATATCAAATTTTCATTAATTCATAGCCTACAATATACTATCTTGTCTTAGTTGCTGTTCTTATTGTTAAAGCAAAATTCCCAACTCCCAAAGTTAAAGGAGGAGAGGTTTATTTGGCCAGCAGTCTGAAGAGCTTTCATTCCATAGCAGCTCTCTCGAAGGCAGGGCAGTATGGCACACAGGCATTGCAGAGGAGAAACAAAGGAAGCAAAAGACAAAGTAAACCTCTTTCTGTTCCTTATGTTATCTCCAGGCTACTGTAATTAGAGCTGTGCCAACTCAGTCAGTAATCACCCTTAACACTGGAACCCGTAATCCTAGCATTACACTAAAAATCAGTTATACACTTCGGATTTCACCACCTCCAAAGAAGCTCCATATATGACTACATAAGGCTTTGTGGGGATATCTAGACACAAGCCACAACATTCCACACATGGCCCCATGAATTATGGGGGATCCCTTTATGTAAAAGGGATTTAGCTCATCTCCAAGAGTTGTCAAATCCTAGCAATTTCAGCATTACTGAAAAGTTCAAGCCTAAAGTCTCCTCTGAGATTTAAAGCAAACTCTTAGCTGTCAGCCCTAGTACAAATCACAAGTAAGTTAAACACTTCCAACATTCAATAGTACAAGATAGATATTTCCATCCAAATGGGGATACAAAGGCATGGGAATAAAGGAAGTCCAAAATCCAGCAGGGCACACAAACACTGAGTCCTATACTTCCAAAATATCAAGTCAATCTGTAGCAAGTTATGAACTCCAAAGGGCTTGGGCAACTCCGTCACGATAGCACTTCCAGTGTCTGTAGCTCTCCTGTATCAGCTTTGTGCCTTCTTTGCAATTTTTCCTCAGATCTCCCATGTTCCTGGCTTCTCCAAACTTCTGATGTCACCATTACACCTTTAGTTTCAGACTCATAGCTTCACACACTGCCTTCTTAAGGGCACCCTAGGGGGCCTTCCAGGTCTTCTGAAATCTGGATAGAAGCCTTTCTAACCCCACATGCCTCCCATTCTGCAAACACCTAAGACTTGCAATGTGTGGATGCTGCCAGCTAGAGCAGTAGCCGGGCTTCCTTCTTATTTGGCTGGAGGGCTCATGTGCCTATGAACCAAATTCCAAGGGATAACTTCCCTAGGCTTCTGCCATGTCGAGACATGGTGTTCTGGGGCTCTCTTCTCAAGACAAAATCTTTCACCTTTGCAACTCTGAGACTGCAAAGGCTGGAGTTCTACTGGTTGTTGTGATGTCTTCAGATTGTCTTTTCTGTTATCTTCTTCTGAAATGCTTGGCTTTTCTTGCTCATCTTTTCATCAACCAGCTTTGCCTATATTCCATTCCTGGAGGCTGTAACTGGAGCTTCCTTTCCAGCCAAACTCAAAATATCTTGAATCATTCTGCTGGGCTCTTTGCTCTTTATTCTCAACATCAATCTGTCCAAAAGCCCCGAACAGTAGCTATGCCACTAGCTAAATACATTACACTAAGATAATAATAAATATATAAATAGGGCCAGCAAAATGGTTCAGAGGTCTAAAGTGCCTGCTTAGAAAAGTTTAGGCAACCACAGTGACCATGGTTCGATCCCTGGCACCACATGCTCCGCCAGCCCTACTCTCGGGGTGGGCTGAGCCAGCCCTAAAAATAAATAAACAAACAAACAAAAGTTCTAAAACAAGAAAAATAATAAAAAATAAATAAATAAATACTATGCCTTGCTTGGAGGGGTTATTAGTAAGTGCATCTCACAGCCAAGAATGGGGGTGGGAAACACTCTAGACCAATAGGTAAGCAAAACTAGAATCACCCTCTCTAGTGCTATCCACAAAGTAAGTCAGTCCTTAAACTAATCAATAACACTCTTAGCTGGGCGTGGTGGCTCACGCCTGTAATCCCAGCACTTGGGAGGCTGAGGCAGGAGGATTGTTGTGAGTTCGAGACCAGCCAGGGCTACAAAAGTGAGCTCAAGGCCAGCCTGAACTGCATAACAAGACCCTGTCTCAAAAAGACAAAAAAAAAATAAATAAATAAAATAACACTCTTTTCTCCTGTTGTGATATCAATGTCTGCAGATACACAGCAATTTTGAAAAAACTATTATCATGTGACCAAATTATAGTTTCATACTGTAAATTAAGTGTGGGCTTTGTTAATCTTGTAGGTTTTTTAAAAATGTTCCTGGCTTTAAACATCTGCCACTCTTTTTAAGGCCCAGACCACCACATAGATCTTTCCTGTAAGTCCCAATCTCTACTTATGAAAGCTTTTGTTTCAGAGGCTTCCACTATTGTGCAGCTGCTAGACATGTCACACAAAGTAGTAGTAGACTTTACTGTATAACTCTAATATTGTGTAATTTGGGGTATGTTAGTTATTTAATTTGATAATATAATTTTCACTAAATATACAAGCTTCTCGAGAAATAAATAATCCTCAAATATGGCTTTTCCTGAAAAGATTAATAATTTAAATAAACTTAAGAGGAAAAACTTACTAATCTTACTAAATTTATTGTTAGTTTATGATGGGAAATAATTACTATTCTGACATGGTGGTTTGTATAGGTTTAGAAAATTTCATAGGTAGCATATCAGAACTCCAGAATCACAGCAGAAAGGCAAGGAATCAATCTACATGACAGAATAAAAAAAGAGAAATTTGGGAAATGTTTTGCATGGGCTTTTACAAGATGGAACACTGCTGTTGCATGGTAAAAAGAGGCTGATTGAAGGGGAAAAGCAGTGATTCTGTGCTTTGGCCAGAAGCATTTTTAAATAATACCAACATTGCAGGACTTCTTGACAACCACTGTGAATGTTTCTTACACACAATTGTGGAAGAGGTACTCCAGTCATTCTATACCAGGGGCGCCACTGAGAATCGTGGGCATACATAAATACTGGGGTACTAATGGACACTCAGAAACACTTGGTTTATTTTGAAAGCCAGTTACATTGTTTCTTTGTCACTCTTGTAGGGCTGAGGTTTAAGGGCATGCTTTTATTAAAATTATTATGTAAAGCAGTAATTTCTTGCAAAAATAATAGAAAAATGAATTTATGCAGCAATCTTTAAACAGTTGTTTTAAATAATCAGAAAAAAACCTTTAAAGACCAAATAGAGCTACTAAGATTTAAGAAATTTATAAAATGTTAGTAACAAAACAGTGTTGTTATTGCACCAGAGCTAAAAATTCATCTAATGAACAAAATAGCCCAAATCTTTGTACTTCTTATATTAGAAGTGGTTTTTGGAAGACAACATTGGCTCACTGTATGAAGAACTAAGAATTTAGATAACCATTTATATATAAGAATAGACCTCAGATGGATCAAAAATCTGATAATGAGGCAAAACTATAAATGTAAGTAAAACAAAAGAATATTTTTGAGAATTAATGATAGGGAATTCTTAAATCTTAAACACACAAAAAGTAAAAAGGCAGTAGATTTGACTGTAGCAAAATTAAAGATGTGTTTTCCACAAAGATGTCATAGACTCAGTTAATAGGAAGGTAAAATAAATACTTTCAATGTCTAAAGATAATGAAAGATAAACATCTAGTATATGCAAGAAACCTAGGTATCAAATAAAAGACAGAAATTCCACTATGAAGATAGACAAAGGATACAGTAATATATGCTAAGAGAAATGCACTTAGAGCCCAAGGAAGAAAATATAAAAGAGTGTTCACTGGAGTGTAATTCAAAAAGCAAATCCTGGAGTATCCTCATGTCCAGGCAAGTGGAGTAATACACAAAATAGCCAGAAATAAGGAATGCAGTTTCCATGCAGCTAAATCATAGATGAGCCACACAGCAATGCTATGACTTTTTACAGACATATGTACTTCTAAATACTCCTCTGAAAATTGGACTGGAAGAACATCCCCTAAATATATGACTGGCCAAGGAAGAGGAGTTGGAGAGATGGAAAATAAAATGAGAATCAACACATTCACACAGATATTTCTTGCTTAACAGCCTGCCCATTTAAATGTTTTTAAACATTTATTTATTTGGTGTAGTGTCTTGCTACACAGCTCTGACTCATAGTGATCCTCCTGTTTCAGCCTCCCCAGCACTGGGATTACAGACATGTGCCACCATCCCCAGTTTCAGTGGTTGGCTCAGTGCAGGGCCAGCACGGCATGCAGTACTGGGGATCAAAGCCAGGTCCTTGCACTTGCTAGGCAGGTGCTTAGACTGCTGAGCTACATCCCCCACCTTCAGTCTTCCCATTTAATAATGGTTCAGACTTACATTTTTGTACAGTTCTGCACTTCTTGTTTAGAAAGCTTCAATGTCTTTTCTGTATAGTACGCCTTGTGTATACAGTACAGATTGCACTGTACAGTATTACAGTTTTAAGTCCAGTTATACATCATAATACTGTGTGTTATACAAATAAAAGCAAAATCATTAAGCTGGAGTTTCCATTGACTACTTCTTTATTCTGAATACTGAAATGTACATACAGCCTACAATTCCTCATTTAGGGACCATTTCAGTTAACAACGTAGTCTATGACCTTAACATGATTTTTAAACAAAGAATGTCTGTAAAAAGAAATACAGATGCTCAATTTATGGTGGGCCTGCTTCCTAATGGACACCTTCTGAGCTGAAAATGACGTAAGTTGAAAACGCATGTATTACACTTAAATTCTGGCATAGTCCAGGTGAGCAACAGAGTACAGTGTAGACTATGGGTTATTCCCAGCCATGACTGCATCGCTGAGCATCACCTATCCCTCACTCCCACTGGTGCAATCACACAAGATGATCGCTAGCCCAGAAATAGATAAAAATTTTTATATTCTAAAGATGGTCTTATTCAATGCCTATTATTTTCACGGTATTGTAAAGTTGAAAATCCCTAAGTTGAGCCATCAGAGGTCAGGAACTACCTAAAAAGTAAAAGGGAACTCAGTGCATTTGATGACAGTGCTGTGTCTTGAGCTGCAAAGTAGTGAGGCAGGAAGATATGACTGGGCTAAAACTGGCTGGAAAAACAGGCATATTCTGTTGATTGCAAAATCCCAGGACACGTGTGCAGAATGGTTCCCAAAGCCCTGCACATGGACTTCTTGTGATAACATGAGCAGGTTTTAGACAAAATGACCTACAGGAAACACCAGACTGGGAAATGTTAAAAAAAGAAAAAGACAGTCACCATGAAGCTGTTACTGCCAAGTCCCTTCAGGCTAGCACACTGTCACCTGTGAGTGGATTTATTTTTTGTTTTACCTGATTTTACTTGATCTAAACTCCCTCTGCAGAAACTGATTTGTCACCATTTACACTTATTTTCTATCAATTATTTGTTCAGATAAACAACACAAAACTAAAAATCACCTTTAAAAAGAGACTCCAGGGGCCTGGGGAGATAGCTCTATGGCGCAAGTTCCTGCCTGGCA
This sequence comes from Myocastor coypus, assembly GCA_004027025.1. NCBI lineage: Eukaryota > Metazoa > Chordata > Mammalia > Rodentia > Myocastoridae > Myocastor > Myocastor coypus. The sequence goes on along the minus strand of PVJA010015873.1, from coordinate 3,744 downwards.
AGTGCAAGATCATGAGTTCAAACCCCCAGTCCCACAAAAAAAGAGACTCCAGTACCCAAAACCTGGCAGCAGTTGGGTCACCTTAGTCCTGCGCATCTAAAGCACCAGCAGGGAGCAAGCAAGGCCACTTAGAGACTAAAAATCAAGTGCAGCCAAACTGCCTTTGAAAAATGTCTCGAAGGCACAATTCACTGGTTCACTCACAAAGGATCCGAAGTATTTAGGGAATATCTGCTTTGTCCAGGGCACTGTTAAGGCTGGTCTAGATCTAACAGTGAGTGAAACAAAGGTCTCTGTCCTTTGGAGGATTAGGCAAAAAAGCAAATAACAAATACAGCAATTCATGTGGTTAATATGTTTGAAAAAAAATTACTGTGACCAAAAAGAATGGAAAAGAAGGAGAAGGAGGAGATGGGGAGGGAAAGCGGAACACAAGAGTCTGGAGGCTGGTGGCGGAGACTGCAGCTGTGATGCCAGCCTCCTTGAGCAGTTGACCCAGAAGCAGAAACTGGAAGAAAGGAGCTTACTTGCCAAGGACGCTTAGCAGCAGCAGGATCCAAGGAGCAGGACCAGCCAGTGAGAGAGCCTTCCGGCAGAAGTGTGCCTGGCATGTTCAAGAACAGCACCGAGGTCAGTGTGACCGAGCTGAGCCAAGTGAGCTAGGGAGGCAGAGGAGGAGAGGCCAGAAAGGTGACGGCAGTGCAGAGGGAAGATCCCAGAAGTAGGGCTGTATGAGGCCACAGTACGAATGATGGATTTTCATTTTGGAGATAAAAATATAAAGTCATTTCAGAGCTCTAAGTGGAAGAAGGAAGCACCAGCAATCATAAGCTAAAGGTCAACATTGCATCAGACCCTGTCTAGAAGAACCTTTACAGGTACAAATGCATTTACTCTTCGGCGCATTCCACTGGCAAGTAAGTACTGCTACCATCCAGTTGTCCAAGTGGCAAAAGCTGCCCAAGGGTGCATGACTAGAGCAGGAAAGAGCCAGGCTGCAGAGCTGGGGGATCATCCCCAAAGCCCACCCTCATAGGGTCTGCAGAGCACTGATTCTCGTCACAGAACCCATCCTGCCACTGCCATTACAGTCTCCAGTGTAGCACTGCCAGCACATTCAAAGCAGCCACCTCACTCCCAGAACCTGGCAGGATCATTGGCTTTCAGCCTGTACTCAAGAGCCACTGTCACATGTACATCATATGCTTTTAAGAGCAGAATATATTTATTGGGGGAAAGAAAGCTCCTGTCTCAAAGAGGGACAGCAGGGGAGCCGCAAGCGTGTTGCCCAGGAAGCTATCTTTTCCATGGACTTTTATAGTGTAAAACCATACAGGTCTAAGTGGAGAACATGGGAACTCACTCGGGTGGGCATGAGATGGGACAAAACTATGGTTAACCAATGAGATTATAAGCACCACTGCTCAGGTAAAATTGATTAAGTCCATGCCCAAATGGTGATGGGAGTCATGTAGCAAGTGAGCAGGACTTTGTCCAGTAGTTAGCCAGTAGCAGTTGAATTAATGATTTTTTCTGGCTTCCTCAATGTGATGCTCAATCCCTGGTGCTTATCTTTAGGGAGGTAACATTTGTTTGATCTTTGGTCTCTAAGTCTGGCCTATAGCAGGAGCAATATATCTTCTCTTCCATGCTGTCTCCTTGAGGGAGGGTTAGCCTGTGTAACTGCCTGTAATATTTCTATCTAACTCAGCTGCCTGCACCATTCCCTGCTCCCCCACCAAAGAAGTACCCTGAACTGCCATGAGGGAATCCTGGGTGATGACCACTCTGGTTTCTTCATGCTGAATGGGACTGTAGTTGTGAACTGGTAGTCAGAAGATAAAAAAGAGATTAAACTCCATATTTAAGAGATTTCTGGTAATGGACCTACAAAAATTTCTCAGTAGTCTTTTCAAAATTACAAACTTTAAATGGTTGCTGCATTCCAGATTCTTTTGCTAATGTTTAAGTACCTGTTCAAAAGATGTCAAATAAATGGTATGTGAGATGCTGAGGTTCCCTCCCCCTTTTTTTTGTCTTTTTGATACAGGGTCTCGCTATGCAGTTGAGGCTACCCTTGAGCTCACTTTTGTAGCCCAGGCTGGTCTCAAACTCGCACCGATACTCCTGCCTCAGCCTCCCGAGTGCTGGGATTACAGGCGTGAGCCACCACGCCCGGCTAGAGGTCCCCTATTTTTATCGTGTTTATGGGAAGTCACTACTATCTCCTTGGGGAAAATCATTGTTGACTATATTCATAATTATCCTATTGATATTATTATTTGGTCCATGTATGTTTAATCATTTCTTTGGCTTTGTCTCCTCCAGATTTAATGCTATTCCACCTACCCAAGATAAAAATCCCTACTGTCTAGTGAGGGCCTTTAGGTAGAACCTCTGCAGAGTATCTCTTACTGCTGGTTCACAACTATGATGCCTTTCACCTTGAAGAAGATAGATCATATTTCTGTTCCACACCACACAAGGCCACAAATCCACTGGCAGCATGGCATTAGTCACACTCCCCACCCCACCCACTCCCCCGCCACACGGCTTTTGCCAGTAGCTGTATTAGAAGATATGTCAGTGAAATTCCTAGATGTAATTTCTCTATCCAGCCATTGCCAACTTGCCTGCTCCTCCCTCCTGGGGCTAAACTGCCACGCAGGGCTGCCTGTTGACCAAGGCTCATGATATCTTCCCACTTCTTTCTCCATCTACTTCTTTTCCAGAATGTGCCACCTCCATGGCTATCCAGCACTGGCTCCCCAGGCTCATATGCTCAGGATCTTCTGCTCACTACTGACTAACTAGGAGGAGGACATATGATTGGGGAAAGGGGGGAGATGATTTATTCCAAGCTTGCTCCTAGGAGGTGCAGGGGGCCCTGTGTCTCACACCCCCACTGTCTCACCTTTCACAGGTGAGCAAAAAACGTTCAGAGTAAGGAACACATGGAGGAGCACAGAGAGAGTGCAGATTCTTGCACTTGACTTTATAGCCTCCAGCCACCTTAAGCTCACCCTCTTTTTTGTGGAAAATAAGCCAGGGTCCTGGCCAGCCAGAGGTGACCTCTGAATTATCCTACCAGTTCTTCTGGGCTAGGGAGGGAGTGACTGTTGCTATGTGCTCAGCAGGAAGAAGTTTAGAGAATTTACTTATCTCTAGAGGGAAAACCCTCACTTTTAAGGACACATTTTGTAGTGCCACTCACACCACACCTTGTCATTTATGTCTCACTTTGGTCTGATGCACACAAAAATTGGGGGCTTTCCTCAGGCCTTTATCTCTTTAACCTCCTCATCTTGGTCTGGCTTGTTTGTATCTAACCCTTTGTGCTTCACTCTCACCTTGGAATCTCCCTCCCAGAAGAGCCGCTTTTCCAAAAGACTGCTGTGCCAAGTAGAAAACTGTTTCTGGGTTAATTATCCCAATTTTCACATTTCTTATTTCCTGGACAAAAATTAACTTCTCTGAGTTGTAATCAGATAAAAATATTGAGAGAATTATGTGACAGACATCAAGAGCTTCAACTCTAAACCCCACCGCTGGGAGCTGAGCCTGCACACCCGCCACGGGTAAGCCCCTTCGCCCCTCTGCCCCACCTCTGCGTTCCCGCGACTAACTTCCTGTTCCAGCCCAGACACAAACCGCATCGCTGGGAGCTGAGCCCACGCGCTGGCTGGGTCAGGATCCTTGGCCTGCCTTCCCTTTCCCCGCTCCGCCCCCCCCCTTTTTTTTTTT